>JAJIYU010001139.1:0-39180 GCA_030144865.1 Tinospora cordifolia | reverse complement strand
TTCTCTAACCCTTGAAGATCAAAGTACATACTAAGATGAGAGGAGTGAACCATCTTACCTTCAAGAAGGGACTGAAAATGGCTAAGTTCCAAGGTTCCAAAGATGGTTCCAACACACACTTTCTGAAATTTCTGGGTTTGAACAGTGTGGACAACCCTTTTCTTGGTGGTTTCTGCTTCAAACGGCTCAAGGACTGGGAAAACCACTTGTAGGATCTTGTAGGTGGTAGTACAGGCTTCGAATCAAGCTATAATTGGCTTGATTTGGTTGGGGATTGAAGGAGATCCAAGCTAAGGAAGTTAGCTATAGAAATCTGGAAAATTTCTGGGTTTGAGCTCAAGAGGGAGTTTTGTTGCATGGGAGAGGCTTGCATGGCAAGAATGGGTGACATGTGACATCCAAGTGGCATCTAGCTTCACATGCTGGATGCCCAGTTGGCAGCCTGGATTGGCCACAAGGGAGGCCATGAAGTGATGGTCAAAACCATGGGTTATAAACCATGAACTCCCATGGTTTTGCTAGAAAATATCTGCTGAAAATCTAGGAAATTCACCCAAAAAATCCCAAAAAAACGCACAAAACTATGAAAATGAAGGGGGGCTGGACCCCCTTTGGCACGTGGGCGGGCCAACCCACTTGGGCCGGCCCAAGCCCCGCGCTTGTGTCAGCCCAGGTCCCCCCACCTCTTCTCTTTTTTTTTATATGTTTTTTTTTTTCTTTCTACTTATACATATACACATATATATGTATTATATATCAAAATTTCACATTTTTCGTCCTCTACAATTATAAATTGTTTAATTCATCATTTTTCGTCAAAATACCAATGTTATAAATCATTTCATCATTAAATTAATTATTTCCTCCAAAAATCATATTTTTCACTCAAAAATTTCATTTATCATTCTAAAAATCTGATAATTGTTCCAAAAATTCATAAATCAATCCTATAAATTATTTTCCTCAAGTAAACACCTTTTCCTAATATTTTCATGTGTTTTCTCCTTAAAATTGTATTTTCTTGAATTATTTCCATTTCCTTTAATAATTAATCCGAAATTGAGAAAAATTGGAAAAAATCTTGTATTTTCTCATTATTATTCCAGAAAATACATTGAGTACATGAACGTCGGACCCGTCGTTCTGATGATAAAAATGCGGGTCGTCACAGGAATAACCATAGTTGGTGGTAACATAAGAAGAAGAAGAACAACAACAAGCAACCAATAGAAGAAACAACACTAAGTGACATTTATAAAAAAAAAGGGCAAACAAGATGAAGAAGTAGGAGTAGTGCGAAAGGCAAATAGGGGTGAACAACCAACAGAAAAGAGAAAACAACTTTTTGTAATTTCATCTAAGCTCAATTACAATAGGCTATAGGGCTTTAATGATGAGCTTTTGATAATTTTTGGAAGTGTTAAAAATTATTAAGGAAATTACATAATATAATACTATTTTAGAAATATTATCAAAAAAACTTAAAGCAACTTTTTGGTTTTCAATAGTGTCAACATTTTAATTTTATTTACATCAATGTCGTATTCTAAAATTGGAATGTTATAATGTACCTTATATTTGAATAACAATTTACCATATTCATTCAAATCCAACTACGCCATTCCCACAAGATTGTGCCCTAGTTACTCGTTCTCTCACTTCTCCGACTGTGATTCTGCACTTTTCTCATTCTCGACCTTCTCAACTGCGTTTTTGCCCTGATTTTGCGATTCTCTGCAACAATTCATCTCTACTAATTGTGGTCTACTAATAGTTTCTTTGCTTGTCGATCCTTTTCCTTGACAATAGTTTTCACTTTGATCATTGTTATCTGCTCATCTTTGATTTTTGTATACAAACGGGGAAATCTTCAACAATGTCAAATGTTATTACTTATTCGAAGAAGATTAGTAAGAGTGCAATGGATGCTAAAAAATCAAAGAGTAAAGAACATTCTCTAGAAGTTGTGGAAACCCCCAACGAACAAGCTTTGCAAATATCTGACAGGTCACATTCAAAGAAGAGCAAAACCTCTGGAAAACAACAAGAGGTTGGTAAAGTCAAGAAAACAATGACCACTATTGTTGGAAAGTTTTGAAAATATACTAAAAATATACATAATTTATTACAATCTTAACTGTCATTATGTTGTTTTGCTTTAATTTGTTATGACATGCGTTTCACTCATGCTTTTTTTTAATATGAATGTATATATCATTTTAGTGTTTGGATGTTTTGAGTAAAATTGTCAGTATAATATACAATATGTATACATAAAAATATGCAGATTGTATACCTAGATTGTATATGCAAAAAATTATAACTATTATTTTTTTAACGTGAATTAATGATGTTGTACGTCTTCTATTGTATATTTGTGAGTGTTATTGTTATTGTTTTGAGTAAAACTTCTTATGTTGCATGCAGAAATATAAATACATTATGAACCTGACAGATTACTATTTTGCTAGAGTTGGATTTCACATTCATCTAGGTGTTATTGAACTCATCAAGGACAAGCTGTTTGAATTGCAATTGTAGAAATTCAGATGTACTTGTTTTTAACATTTCTTGGACATGCCCCAACTGTTTGGCAAGCTCAAGTTGTACACAACATTCTCTTGTGTGAGGTTGTACAACCTATAGATAATGAGTTGTGGGTAAAGATTAATAAAGTCACGTTGAAATTTTTTGTTGATGATTTTAGCCTCATTATGGGGTTAAAATGCAAAGGCGACATAAGACGTTTGGTAATGGGAGCACAAGGGACTGTTTTTAAATAGAGATACTTCAGTGGTATACAACAAATAAACAAGCAGTCCATGTCTGAGACATTTGTATCTAAAAGTTGGCATGATGATGATGATGCTGTGAAACTTGCCATTCTCTATTTTCTCCATCATTTTCTTTTTTCTCATGATGCCGTGGCTTTTGAGTTGATAGACATAGGAGAGTTTGATAACTATCAATGAGGTAGAGACCTATATGAGTATACTTTAGATTCCTTAAAAGGGAATTTTTGTAACCTTAAGCATGCATATTCTACAAGACATATAAAATAACTGATCATGCATATTTAGAGCATCACATGCACATAGGCCTTATCTAAATCAAAATAATAAAGTAAAAGTTGAAAATCATCTCCACCTCAAATAACAAACTCCTTTTTGAGCCTTAGTTGAATCCCCTTCAGATCTCCCCAACTGCTAGCACAAAAATTTGTGTAGCACTTCGTTACTACTACTCTAATTGCTGTTTAGTACAACTAAAGAAAGAAAATGGATGCCAAGAGGGAGGCATAGAGAGCAAGAAGAACTTATCAGCTCTTGTTGGGATGAAGAGAATGGGGGGAGGAGCAGGGTTTCTATATATTTCAAATGGGTAGGATTTGGCAAGTTTGGGGTGCTCACAATGTTGGAAACTTGATATTTTTCTCAATTTTTGTGCTTCCCCAGTATTAGAATTAGTAAGTTTGATATAAGGGTTTTCAATGTGGTTTTTGCACACAATTTATTTCCTTTTTATTTGGTTTTTCAGCGTATTACCACGGTAACCATAGACATTATCATAGTAATTTTTTTGACATTTTCGTTTTTTGTCTTCCTCTCTCCTTTTTGCACAAAGATGCTGCGTTACGGCAGTAGCATTTTTCGCTACCGTAGTAGCTTGGCGCAAAAACCTGTTTTATATCTTTCTATATTTCTATTTCATGTTTTTGTTTCTATTTTCTTTACCTTATGTTATACATTGAAACATAGGTTATTTGCACCAAAGATTCCATAAAACTCTAATGA
Source organism: Tinospora cordifolia (assembly GCA_030144865.1). NCBI lineage: Eukaryota > Viridiplantae > Streptophyta > Magnoliopsida > Ranunculales > Menispermaceae > Tinospora > Tinospora cordifolia. The sequence continues at coordinate 35,386 of JAJIYU010001139.1, read as the reverse complement.
TAGTTTATTTTATTTCATTTCTTGAATCTCGTACAAATTTTTGGGGTATTACTGCCTTGAAGCTGTAAAAGCTAATTCTTTTGCTTACATCCTCGTAGAAGAACTCAAAGTGTAGTGGTCCTTCCAAGAAGAAACTTGGTTGTACCGAAAAGCCTAGGGGCAACAATAAGAAGTGAAAGAGAGGTAATAGAGGTGGCAAGAAGGATATATCTAAACTCATTTGCTTTAACTATTAGAAAACCAATCACTTCGCTCATGAGTGTACTGACCTGAAGAAGGTAAATACAAACTCTAAATTTTGCTTTGACTATTTTGTTACAAGTCAAGTTTTAGTTGCTCAATCTCCTCTTTCTTGGCTTGTGGATTTAAGAGCAACAAACCATATAGTGAGGAGTAGAGTTGGTTATGTCGAATTTTATCATATGCCGGTTGGGAGCAGAAGGGTCTACATGGAAAATGATTCTAGCATCGATGTACTAGGAATTGGCACAAACCAATTGGCCTTGCATTGTGGACACATTCTATACCTTCATGATGTTCTTTATGTTCCAAGCATTTGACTAACTTAACTTCAATTCTTAGCATGATGGATTTAGGATTTAGATTTGTGTTTGAAAAACTTGGTGTCAAATTATATTTGAACACTGCATACTATGGTTCTAGTTTTGTACCACATGGCTTACTTGTTATTGATGTTGACTATTCTATAAATAATAACTATGATTCTCAATGTTATATTTCATCTGATGTAGATTCAATGAGATGACATACTAGATTAGGTCACATAGGGCAAGAAAGGTTGCAACGATTGACTCGCAAAGGCCTATTAGGCTCACTTGCCAAAGTTCAATTGCCCATTTGTGAATCTTGTCTCGCAGGCAAGGCAACAAGGAAACCATTTGGTAAAGCCAAATGAACATTTGAACTGTTGCAACTTGTCCATTCTGACATTCGCGGTCCAATGAATATTAAGGCTCGACATGGCGCACCTTATTTCATCACTTTTATAGATGATTGTACACGCTTTGGGCATGTTTATTTGATATCTCACAAGTTTGAAGCATTAGATTGCTTTCGGACCTATATTTCTAAAGTTGAGAATCAATTCGATAAAAAGGTTAAAGCTCTTCGTACTGATCAAGGTTGTGAATACTTGTCTGAGTAGTTTAAAGCTTTTTGTGATGAAAAAGACATTATTAGACAATTAACGATTCCTTGAACTCCACAACAAAATGGTATTGCAAAATGACGTAATCGTGCATTGTTAGATATGGCGTGTTCTACGATGGTGCAGGCAAATCTTCCAATAAGTTATAGGGGGGATACATTATTGATCATTATAGCCAACATCTTAAACCATGTGCCTTCTAAGTCAGTATCATCCAGACCTTATGAATTATGGACTAGAAATAAACCTAATTTAAGTTATTTCTGTCCATGGGGATCCGTGGCTTACTTACATGATCCTTCACATAAATTTGGAAAGTTAGGTCCTAAAGGAAAGAAATGTATCTTTATAAGATATTTTTCCACTTCTAAGGGCTATATTTTTATAGGTGAGCATGTCAATGGGGGCGTTACTCAAATAGAATCATGAGATGTTGTTTTCATAGAAGATGATTTTCCAAGTTAGGGTTAGGTGGCCCGAAAGATTGGGCTTTACAAAAATACCGAGATAGTGGGAGATGCTTCAACGTAACCACTAATATTGAGGTTGAGAATGGGTCAAAGTCTAATAGTATTAGAAGCACTATTCCATTTACTCATTCGTTGCTAGTGGATGAAAATCTAGAGGATATACTGATAAGGAGAAGCATATGAGGCCATGTACCTCGTCGTCGTTTTACAATTGAAGGGGATGCTTTTATAGTTACTCCATAGGATGATGCTAAACCAAAAACTGTATAGGAAGCTCTTTCATCATTTGAGAGTATGGAATGACTAGTTGTGATGCATGAAGAAATGGAGTCTATGAGGACAAATCATGTATGGGATTTAGTTGATCTACTATCTAGTCGCAAAACCATTGAAAATAAATGGATTATAAAAGTCTAGCGCAAGTAGATGGTTCTATAGATAGATATAAGGCTTGTTTGGTAGCTAAAGGATACACACAACAAAAAGGAGTACATTATGAGGAAACTTTTTCTCTTGTAGTTCAATTTACCTTTGTTTGTCTGATTCTAGCTATTGTTGCATATTTGGACCTTGAAATAGTTCAAATGGACGTCAAAAATGCATTTCTAAATGGGGAACTAGATGAAGAAATCTGTATGGATCAACCTGAAGGTTTTATATCTAACAGTAATGAGCGCAAAGTTTGCAAGCTAAATAGATCCATATCTTAAACAATCACCTAGACAGTGGAATCGACAATTTCAACGAGCCATTACCTCTAATGGGTTTATGATAATTGAAGAAGATCACTATGTGTATCTTAAACAATCCAAGACTAATTTCATCATTTTGTCCTTATATGTCGATGACATATTAATAGCTGAAAATAATAAGGAGATGATTGTCACCACTAAAGAGTGGTTTTCTACTTTCGCAATGAAGGACTTGGGTGATGCAAATTATATTCTAGGTGTTAGAATAAATAGAGATCGTTCAAAACAAGTCTTAGGTTTGTCTCAAGAAACTTATATCAACAAGATACTTGAATGGTTCTAGATGCAAAATTGCAAACCCATAGACACTCCAACAACAAAAGGTAAATCTTTGAGCCTTAAGATGTGTCTTCAAACTCTAGCAGAAAACAATAAGATGTCTCATGTACCATGTCGAGACCCTTTCCCTAGGCCGAAGGGCGGACCGACTGGCACAGTGACTCGACAACCTCACTCATCGAGCCAAGTTCGCCCAGTCATCGTTAAGTCTTTCCAACCACAACATCAAGTCACATCAGAGTAATTTAAATATCCATTCTATAAAGTACGAAAGTAAACATAGCAGTTCAATTAAGTCTATAAGCAAATACCATAGAAGTTTGCTCCTACATATTACATATTGTTAAGTTCCAAAATACAGTTGACTATTAATTACATGTACAAAAATGACCAACCTCTAACAAAGACCAAGAAAAGGAAAAGAAAAAGCCAAGGGACTAGGCTATCACTACCCCTTTCCCTTTTTATGCCGTTGAGGAACTTGAAATGTTAGTAGGTTAGTAAGCATAATTTGTAATGTGGCTCAGTGAGTCGTAAAACTAGCTTATTACCTATAACTAGCATTCCAAAACAATGCATGTATGCATGAACAATAATGGTAAAACAATGCTTCATAACAAAACATGTAGTAAAACATTTATAAACAATACAATAATTAAAGAAGAACAATCTGAATACATGCTAGTTGAAAACTATATCAAGGCTAGGGTTCAAATCATCAAATCTAACCCTATGTTCATCGTGCAAGCGGGTCATAAGTTAGGCATACCAGCCACTCAAGCGGGTCATGAGTTAGGTGTAATCATCGAATACCCTAACCTGTGCTTGGTCCTCAACTGTCATCACTTGAGCGGGTCTGAGGCTAAGTGCACTGATCATATGCCCTAACCTCAAAACTCGGACCTTGAGTTTAAATCCAATCGCATCATGTACCTTGATACTACGCTTGGACCTGAAGCCTATGGTATCACTATCAGTATACATCTATATATGTTTCAAACCAATTGATGTAACTCAAATCACATGAAACCATTTAACCAATGTCATTTCACAAACATTTTATGCAAGGAATACAAGTCAAAGTAACACTTGAATTAAACTACTCACCTTAGGTCCCGCGCACTGATGTCCTATCGACACTTGGCCCAGTCCCGCAGTATACACTCAAATTAATCAGCGTCGTTTAAACTCAATTTCAGTTCCTGTAGAAAACTTGGCTCAATTCTAGTTCAACTATCCCTAGTCGGTCTCAATCAACCCAAATTTGACTAGGTTAAATTTGGTCAAACTTGTTCAACTCAATAAAAATTGGTCAACATTGGTCAATTTGGGTCAAATTAGGTCAAAATTTTCAATTTTTGACACTTAGACAAATCTCAAGCTTTTTGTTCTATTTGAGCAGTGGATTTGCCAATTTTTTTGCAATCAATGCGTATGTCAGAATTGTGCAAAAATTACCAGATTTCATCTACCCCCCTAAATATTCACAAAATTTTTTTATTGCAATTTTTGGACTTCATTTGATAGGGTTTTTAAGTGGAATAACAACAACTAAAAAATCCCAGTTTTGCATGTGACAAGCAGTCATTGGTCGTGCACTTTGACCCACTTCTTCAACTCAAATTGGGCTGAAATTTGGTACTCATGTTTTTGACATTACCAGTAATGTCTCACCAAATTTTAGTTCAAAATACCAAGTTTTGGTCACTAAACAGATCCCCCGAATTCTCAGCCAAGTCACAGAAAATTTTGGGATCATGTCTTTTATTAGTTTTCTAGTGTTTATTTTCCCTCGGCAAACACCCAATCTAAAGCTATTTCTTACACTTATCATCAATATTTAGGTCATAGAACATCCTCATACTAAGTAACATTTGAATTAGTAAGCATATGTAACAAAAATCAGCTAACACATTTCATCAAACACCTCACATGCCTCTTATACAAACTCTGAAATTCTCTAAGTGTCAAAACAACTACCTAACAAGGCATCTTTGCATGAACATAAAATCACGAATACAAAGGCTTAAGGCATGAGATTTATACCTTCCTGTAGCCTCAACTGTGAGGTTTAACAACACCATATTTTAGCCCAATTGGACACTCCTAATAGCTTCAACTGTTGCCCCGAAGTTGCTCCTAAAACACATTCTGTTGCCACAGTTTGCGAGCAACCATCTTCGGCACCTTGTAAACCATATTCAAGATACCAATTTTCATTTTCTATCAGTTGGAGATTGAAGTACATATGAAGAGGATCAAAACGAATGGTCTTATCTCCAAAATAGACATTAGATGGATTAGGAACCAACATCTCAAAAATTGGATCAACATACTTTCCAATAGTTTCAGCCTGGTAGTATGTCAACCCAACACACTTTCATCGTCATTTTAGTCTCTAATGACTAGAGGCTTCGACCAATAGCTTGTGCACTATTGTAGAGGGTAGTGAGAGCTTTCCAAGGACCCCAAGTTCATACAAAATCGAATATGGGATGAAAAAGATATGAGAGGATGAAGGTAGGGTGTTGCAATTGGTTTTTTGTAGAAAATCAATTTTTTGTGTTGTTTTTTTTGGGGGGGTTTTGCACAGCTCAAACAGGGCCATGTGCCCTAGGGTGGCTTGGCATGGTGCCCTGCTAGCCAAAGTTGTTGGGGCTGGTCGACGACGATGCTAGAGACAAAAAATCAAAGCTCAAAACTAAGGGCGAAATGGTGGTTTTCCTGTTGGAAAAATGTGGAAATAGAGGGGAAGAGAGGGAAGAAGAAGGGGCTGGTGCATGGGCCGCCCAACACATGGGCCAGCCCATGCGCCCTGGCCCAATCAAATTTTCAGTCCAGGCCTATGGGCCTGGACTGCTCAATAGCTTCCCCCCCTCCCCTTTTTTCATTTACTTTGTGTGTATATATACATATACATAGTTATTTATTATTTTTCTTATTATTATTATTATTGTTTTTACTGTTGTTGTTATTTTATATACATCCAACCCAAAAATAACATTTTTCTCTAAAAAAAAATCAAATAATTATACAAAAATTTATTATTCCTTTCTAAAAATTCAAATAAATCCTCCAAAAATCATATTTCTTAAAAAATTTACGTACTCTCTTCTTGAAAATCATATTTCTCAATTAACCTAATTTTCTTCAATTAAATGGGTAAAATCAGATAAAATTAGAAAAATTCATATATTTTCATTAAAGTTCTAGAAAAATATGCGAAAATATATATATTGAACCCATCAACTTGGTGTTAAAAAATATGGGCCATTATAGTCTACCCCCCTCATACAAAATTTCATCTTCAAAATTTACAAATGATGTAGATAGTATAAATCAATGAGCAACACTCATCAACTCAGGATAATACCAGATCATAAAATCTTCATTCTCCCATGTGTCCTGTTCGACACCATGGAATTGTTAGCGCATTCGTACCATCAGTATCTCCTTGTTGCGTAACTTTCTCACAGCTTGATCGATGATGGTCGTAGGCATCTCATCATATGTACAGTCCTTTTGCAATTCAATGTGCCTCTAATTGATAATATGTGAGGGATTAGGGTGATACTCCTTCAATATAGAAACGTGGAACACGTTATGCATACCCGATAGTTGTGGTGGCAATGCTAGCCAATAAGCAATGGGGTCTATCCTCTCAAGGATCTCAAAAGGCCCAACATATCTTGTTGCGAGCTTCCCTGAAACCCCAAAACATGTTTGCCCCTTTCGAGGCAAAATACGGAGGAAATGGTTGCCAACCTTAAACTCAAGGACCCTTCTTTGGTTATCAACATAACTTTTATGTCGGTTCTAAGTGGCCTTCAGATTTTGTCTGATCCTCTATATCTTCTTATTCTGCTCCTATATAAAGGCAGGGCCCAAGACTGCTCTGCTACCGGTCTCGGCCTAGCAGGCATGGGGTTTACATGGCCGACAATACATGCCTCAAATGGTGCCATCCCAATACTCGACTGATAGCTATTATTATAAGCAAACTGGCATAGGACAAATGATCCTCCTAGCTACCACCAGAGTCTATGATGTAAAATCATAACATATCCTCCAAAATTTGGATCGCTCGCTTAGGCTGATTATTAGTCTGCGCATGGAATGCTGTGCTAAGGTTTACCTTTGTCCCTAACTGAGTTTGCAATGCCTGCCAAAATAGGGACATGAACGTAGCGTCCCTATCAGACACAATGGATAAGGGGACGCCATGAAGCCTCATAATCTCTCTAATGTTAAGACGGCTCAACTACTCCACTGAATCCTTAGTATTTATAGGAAGAAAAAGGGATGACTTCGTCAATCGATCCACAACTACCCAAACAATATTATGCTTCTTTTGTGTACAGGGTAATCCTGTAACGAAGTCCATGGTGATGTGTTCCCATTTCCATTCTGGCATAGATAGGGATTGTAAAGATCCACTGCGTTTCTGGTGCTCAACTTTAACCTGCTGGCACGTATCACATCACTGGGTGAAGACTACTATGTCCCGTTTCATCCCGGGCCACCAATATGTAAGCTTAGCATCTTGGTACATCTTATTGGCACCTGAATGAACAACATATCTCGATTGATGTAGCTTCGCAAGCACACTACGTCTCAAGCTAGGATCATCTGGTACTCATAACTGTCTTATAAACCTCAGTGCACCCTGTGAATCAAGTAACCACTCTCCACGAGAAGTGTCCTCTACCCAAGATTTGAACATATCATAGTCTGCATCACGAGGCTGTCCTTTTATGATCTCTTGAACTTGAGCTAGTTGGGCTGTAATCTATGTATTCATTCTGGCCTCAGAAGATGACTCATGGATACTCATAATTGTCGCAAAATCAATTATTATCCACTTATGAGATATGTGTCTGGCCATGCATGTAGTCTCAACCCATTTTCGACTCAAAGCATCAGCCACTAAATTAGTCTTCTCCGGGTAGTATTCAATAGTGAAGTTATAGTCCTTCAACAACTCCATCCATCGCCTCTATCTCATGTTCAAATCCTTATGTGAGAATAAATACCTGAGGCTATTGTGATTTGAATAGAGCATGAAATGTTCACCATAAAGATAATGTCGTCATATCTTGAGTGCAATACTACTGCTGCCAGCTCTAGGTCATGTATAGGGTAGTTCCTCTCATGAACTTTAAATTGTCATGAGGCAAAAACAACAACCCTGTCATCCTGCATCAATACACAGCCTAGGCCTATCTGCGATGCATTGGTGTATAAAGTTAACTCTCAGCTGGGCTCTGGCAACACTAGCACTGGGAGTCGATGTCCATATTTGCTTAAGCTCAAGGAAGACATTCTTGAACCCATCAGTCCATACAAATGGAGTATCCTTTTTAGTTAGCTTCATCATCGGAGCTGCAATCCTCGAAAAGTTTTGGACAAAACAACAATAATAGCCTGCTAAACCCAAGAAGTTGCAGATCTAAGTCATTGTGGTAGGTCTCGATCAACTGATAATTGCCTCGACCTTAGTCGGATCAACAGAAAGATCCTCAGCTCTAACCATGTGACCCAAAAATTGGACCTTTGATAACCAAAACTCGTATTTGCCGAACTTAGCATACAACCTATGCTATCTGAAGGTTTGCGGTGCGATCCTCAAGTGCTCGGCATGCTCCTCACGAGACCTCGAATAGATCAAGATATCATCAATGAAGATGATCACAAAGGCATCGAGATATGGCCGAAACACTCTTTGTATGATTTTCATAAATATAATTGGGGTATTTGACATGCCGAACGACATGACTAAGAACTCGTAGTGCTCATATCTAGGGTGAAATGCAGTCTTCTATAAATCTTCTTCCATGACTCTCGGCTGATGGTACCCAGATCTCATATTAGTCTTCGAAAACACCCTGGCACCCCTAAGCTAATAAAATAAGTTGTCAATTTTTGGAAGAAGATACTTATTCTTGATTGTCACCTTGTTTAACTGCCGATAGTTGATGCCCAAGCAAAGACTCCCATCCTTCTTCTTTGCAAACAATACCAGAGCACCCTAAGGTGACACATTAGGGGAAATGAAACCTTTACTCAACAGCTCCTCTAGTTGGACCTTCAACTCATATAACTCCTTAGGCGCCATACAGTAGGAGGAATCGATATAGGTCGTGTCCCTGGAATGACTTCAATAATGAAGTCGATCTCCCGCTTAAGGGCAAGTTAGGTATCCCTTGCAATAGGCATCTCATCGATACTTGTCCATGAAGGTCCCTCATCTATGGTAGTCAAACCGACAAGAGTGTCCATATCGTGCTGTGTCACCAATTGACCATGGGTGCTCTGCCTATCAGAAGATCTACCTTAAAAGACAATAGTGGGTTGTCCTAAAATCTAAAACAAAACCCTCTTGGCAAAGCAATCCGTGTGTGCATGGTACGCAGCTAGCCAATCGATACCGAGTATGGCATCGAACTCGAGGAACTCCAACACTTGGGGGCCTAAAATAGTCTCAAAGTCTCCCAACCTAAGCACACACTTCTCACCTATCATGTTGGTGTAGATACGTTCCCTAGCGGCAATACTCAACATCAACCAAGTAAGGGCCTTAATTGGTCTAAGTCTCAATCTATCTATAGTACCTCCAGAAATAAAAGACAAGGTAGAACTAGCATCAATCAGGACATAGATAGATGAATCACAGAGTGAAATAGTACTTTCCACCAAGGTCCTTGTCAAGTAGGGGTTAGGCTGGGTGACCGCCTGCGCTCAGTCTTTGTTGGTTGGGGTAAAAGAACTGAGACTTGCTCCAAAAGTCAAACACTTAGCCCTCTTGTAATGGGCAGCCTCTGTCCACCCTGGTAGCCTTGACTCGGTCCACGGTGTCGACCATGGCCTTTGCCTCTAGCCCCATAAAATGTACTTTGCTCCTCTGCCGGTAGCTGTGACTGAACCGGAATGGCTACAAGTGCAACTACCATCATGGTGGCCTGATTGGGAGTGGTGTTCAACTATCCCGCTAAAAACTTCTTTTTTTGTTCCTCTAGTAGTGACCACAACCCCACTATAACCTATGTATCCACTTTTATATGATGGTTGAGTCTATAACTATGTCTGTTGCTGTGGCTGTGACTGAGGAGTGCTACTCGGTACAATGAAAATCTTAGGGCCCCCCATCCAAATTGTCCATCTCATATTGAAGAGCCTCCCTCTGGATCTCCTCTAAGGTTTGAACCCTGGATGTAGAAGTCGCCTATTTGATAGTGACGCTCAGCTCTCATCGATAAAATCTAGCCGTCTCTCTCAACTCAGCTATCAACCAAGGTGCATATGCCTCCAACTGTAGGAGCCGATGGGTATACTCCCTCACTATCATGGTCCCCTAGCGCAAGCTTAGAAACTCAATCTTTTTGCATTCCCGTCAACCTTCGGAACGTAAGCCTCAAGAAAAAGCTCTCTGAATCTGGCCTAAGAAGTGATTTGACCATCTATACTTCTCATAGACTGCCACCATCTGGCAGCCTCGCCCTCCATTATATGGGCTGAAAATAGAAATCGGTCTACCTCAGATAACCGCAGGGTCTCAACGTTCTTCTCCATATTTAATAGCCAATGTTCCACTGCCTCCAAACTAATACCACCGTGAACATTGCGAGGCGTAAATCCATAAAGCTCTTGAGGAGTTGGGCGTGGGCTCTCTCATCTCTTGGTCTGTCTTGGGCAGGGACAACTGGAGCTACTACAACCTCAACTGGTGGCTCTAGAGCTGGTGGCGCAGATGGAGTAGGTGCTGGCAGCATGATAGCTAGAGTGACTATTGCCATGGGTGCAGCCGGAATAGAAGGTCCTGCCGACGTGGATGGCTCATCCCTCTGTCTGTCAGCCTCCAACCTATCAAGTCTCTCCCTCAATAAGGATGTATGGGCTTGCATAGACTCGTTAGATGCCCTAATCATAGCCTTGAGCCTCTGTATAGGGTCCTGCTCGAGTTGAGTCGGAGGTGGTGGTAGTGGCATCGGCTCCCTAGGCCTTAGCAGTGGTCTGCCCAGCTTGGATGGTGCTTTGCCCAATCTGGGCGACATCTCTATCGACATTTCAAATTGAATTATTGGTTATTCAGCCATTTAAAATTAACTCGACCTAAACACTAAGTAATAAATGTTATGTTCGAAATATGGTTTATTATTAAAAGTTTCTCCTTTTTCTCGTTCAAGTTTGGTGTTTTGTTCACTTTCGTGAGTACTCTGACGTTGTCTAGCCCCTTTATTTATTAATGTTCTTCAATCTTGAACCTAGGCTCTGATACCAAAGCCGTCGAGACCCCTTTCCTAGGTCAAAGGCTGGCCCGACCAACATAGTGACTCGACGAACTCACTCATCGAGCCAAGTTTGCCCAGTCACCATTAAACCTTTCCAACAACAACATTAAGCCACATTAGAATAATTTAAACATCAATTCTGTAAAGTACAAAAGTAAACATAACCGTTCAATCAAGTTTATAAGCAAATACCATGGACGTTTGCTCCTACATATTACATATTGTTTGGTTCCAAAATATAATTGACCATTAGTTACATATACAAAAATGACCAACTCTAACAAAGACCAAAAAAAGGAAAAGGAACCGCCAAGGGACTAGGTTATCACCATGCCTGTCCCTTTTTCAACTGCTGAAGAACTTGAAATGTTAGTAGAGTAGTGAGCCTAATTTGCAACATGGCTTAGTAGGTAGTAAAACCAGCATTACCTATAACTAGCATTCCAAAACAATGTATGTATGCATGAACAGTAATGGTAAAACAATGCTTGATAACAAGGCATGTAGTAAAAGATTTATAAACGATGCAATAGTTAAAGAAGAACAGTTTGAATATATGCTAGCTGAAAACTGTATCAGGGTAAGGTTCAAATCATCAAATCAAACCCTATAGTCATAGGTCGGGCAGGTCATGAATCAGACATACTGACCACTCAAGTGGGTCATGAGCTAGGCATATTCATTGAATACCCTAACCCCAGTCTCGGTCCTCAAGTGTCATCACTTGAGCAGGTATGAGGCTAGGCGCACTGATCATATGCCCTAACCCCAACACTTAGACCTTGATTCTAAATCTAATCATATCATGTATCTTGACATCGTGCTCAGACCTCGAGCGTATGGTCTCACTATCGATGTACATATACTTCAAAGCAACTAATGTAACTCAAATCAGATGAAACCATTTAACTAATGTCATTTCACACACATTTTATGAAAGGAATACACGTCAAAGTAACAGATAAATTAAACTACTCACATCTGATCCCGCACATTGATGTCCCATCGACACTCGGCCTAGTCCTGTAGTATACACTCAAATCTGCGTTATTTAAACTCAATTTCAGTTCCTTTAGGAAATGTGACTTAATTTTAGTTCAACTATCCCTGACCGGTTTTAGTCAACCCAAATTAGACTCAGTCAAATTTAGTCAAACTTAGTCAAAATTAGTCAACTCAATCAAAATTGGTCAAGATTTGTCGATTTGGGTCAAAATTAGGTCAAAAATTGGGTCAATTTGGTCAAAATTTTCAATTTTCAACATTTAGACAAATCCCAAGCTTTTTGTTCTACTTGCGCAGCAGATTTTAGATTGATCTGCTATCAATCTGTACGTCAGAATTGTGCGAAACTTTTCAGATTTGATGTACACCCCCTAAATATTCATTAGAATGTTTTATTATAAGTTTTGGACTTCATTTGATAGGGTTTTTAAGTGGAATAATAACAATTGAAAAATCTCGATTTTGCATGTGACAGGCAATCATTGGTCGCACAATTTGACCTACTTGCCCAACTCATATTGGTTGAAATTTGTTACACATGTTTTTCACATAACCAGCAATGTCTTTCATTAGCTTTCTAGTGTTTATTTTCCCTCGGCAAACACCCAATCTAAAGTTATTTCTTGCACTTATCATCAGTATTTAAGTCATAGAACATCCTCATACTAAGCCCATTTGAATCAGTAAGCATATGTAACAAAAATCTGCTTACACATTTCATTAAACACCTCACATGCCTCTTCTACAAACTTTGAAATTTTCTAAGTGTCAAAACAACTACCTAAAAAGGTATCTTTGCATGCACATAAAATCACGAATACAAAGGCTTAAGACACGAGGTTTGTACTTTCCTGTTGCATCGAGTGTGAGGTTTAGCCATACCAAATGTCAGCCCAATCGGACACTCTTAATAGCTTCAACCGTTGCCCCAGAGTTACTCTCAGAACACGCTCTGCTGTCATAGTTTGCGAGCAACCATATTCGACACCTTGTAAACTATGTTAAACATATCTATTTTTTGTTTTCTATCAATTGGAGATTGAAGTACACATGGAGAGTATCAAAACGAGTAGTCATACCTCAAAACCAGACCTCAGATGGATTAGAAACCGACTTCTCAAAATTTGGATCAACACACTTTCTAATAGTTTCAGCCAGCAACTATGTCAACCAATTCACTTTCGTGGTTGTTTTAGTCTCTAATGGCTAGGGGATTCGATCAACGACTTGCACATTATTGTAGAGGGCAGTGAGAGCTTTCCAAGGACCCCAAGATCATACAAAACAGATACAGATATGAGATGAAGAAGATATGAGAGGACGAAGGTAAAGTGTTGCAACTGATTTTCTACAAAAAATTAGTTTTTTGTGCTATTTTTTTGGGGGGTTTTAAACGGCTCAAGCAGTGCCACATGACCTGGGGGTGGCTTGGCATAGTGCCCGGCTAGCTGAAATTGTGGGGCTAGTCGATGGCAGTGTCAGAGGCAGAAACTAGAGCTCAAAACTAGGGGTGAAATGGTGGTTTTGTTGTTGGAAAAATCTGGAAATAGAGGGGAAGAGAAGAAAAGAGAGGGAAGAAGAAGGGGCTGGCGCATGGGCCACCAGGCACATATGCCGGCCCATGCGCCCCGACCAACTGAATTTCCAGCCTAGGCCTACATATTTATTTATTATTATTATTATTAATTTATATACTTCTAACCCAAAAATAAATTTCTCTCTAAAAAAATCAAATAATTACCCAAACATTCATTATTCATTTATAGAAAGTCAAATAAATCCTCCAAAAATTATATTTTCTCTCAAAAATCACATTTCTTAAAAGGTTAACGTATTCTCTTCCCGAAAATCATATTTTTCAATCAACCTAATTTTCGTCAATTAAATGGGTAATATCAGAGAAAATTAGAAAAATTCATATATTTGTATTAAAAATTGTTGAAAAATTCGTGAAAATACATACATCGAACTCATCAACTTGGTGTTCAAAAATATGGGTCATTACATACCATATTCTAGTACCATAGATAATCTAATGTATGCAACGATGTGCACAAGACTTGACATATGTCATACGGTTGGATTGGTTAGTCGACATCAATCTAATCCTGGACTTGCTCATTGGCAAGTAGTTAAGAGTATATTATGATATCTTCATGGAATTGCTGATTATATGCTTTGTTATCATGGTTCAAATTTACGATTAGTTGGTTATAGTAATGCAGATTGGAATGATGATCTAGATAAAAGAGAATCTACCTCAAGATATGCATTCTTACTTAATAGAAGAGCTATCTCCTAGAGTAGCAAAAAGCAATCTTGCATTGCCCTATCAACAGTGGAAGCCGAATTTGTTGCTTGTTCTGCTGCAATGCAAGAAGTTTTTGAGTTGTCCCATATTTTGCTGATCCAGTGACGATTTATTATGGTAGTATGGTTGCACTTGCATATGTGAAAGATCCAAAATATCATGAAAAGAGCAAACATATAGATTTGAAAAACCATTTCATCTGTGATATCATAATGAAGAAAGAACTTTTTTTAGAATACATTCCTATTGGACGCATGATTGTTGATCCTTTTACAAAAGCTATTGCCAGAGATATGTTTATGACACATGTTAAAGCATTAGGACTTCTAAGATCGTAATCTTTTGTACTTCATTTAGTTTTTTATTCATGGGAATATTAATTAATGACTATAATTTTTTAACTATATATTTGTTACACACATTTGTCCTTGAGATTAAGTATGTTTCCAAGTAAATACCAATTCACTCACATGAATGGTTGCCTTTGATACTTTATGAAAGTGAGCAAAGATGAGACAATTACATTTCAAGTTGTAGTCTTGTTTAGAATCAAGACGAGATTGTAATTGATCAATAATGGCTTTCCCACTTTCCATTATGCCTGTGTTTTTTTTTTTGACACCAGATGTGAGTTCTAGTATTAAATGTTTTTTCAATTGACGAATAATACTTAACTCAAGTCAAGTACTTCTGTAGTAACTAGATTTAGATATTTCAGTGTTTGAGAGAGAAACATACACTCTTTCATATAAGAGTTCTTCTACTGTAACATGTATTGCCTTACACATGGCTTTAGTGCAACCACTTTAGGAACTGATGATAGGATTTGTGCTTTATTAGTGTGTAAGTCCTAGGGAAATTTGTCCAAACAATTTTTCATTATTGCGCTTTGAACTTTTGACTATTCTATGGGGTAAAAATTTAATGATAGCTACTTTAGCAAGTTGTCTGAGGTCATGAATGATTCGACTTTATAGAGCTTGAATGGAAAAAAAATTATTTTTTCAACAACGTAATGGGATGGTGAAAGAAAGGTTCTTTGTTTACATCTATACAATATATTTTGAATCGTGATCACTAATATTATACCGTATTGTTTACCATATTAGTGTGGACGTATTGTAAAATAGCATGTTTATGTACGCTCTTTGAGGGATTAGAGGTACATTAACTGATGAAATTAAATGAATCTAGGGCATATGAGATACTATTTCATATTTTATGTACAAATACACGTATTTTTTACTATCAAGGTTGATGTATCTATGCTATCTGTATTAAGTTGCTAATATAAAGCTCCCGCTTGCAGGTATTCTCATGGTCGCACGATTCATTTGTTGTATAATCACTACTATGCACTAACGCAATATACAATGTATGTGCGAGTGGGAGAATTGCTCACAAATATTCAAACATTAATGGCGCACATGGTGTGTGTGTGTGTATATATATATAATCATGTGCGAGTGGGAGTTTGTTGGAAACCATTTTTTATGAGAAGGGTTATTGAGACCGTTATTAACAAAACGGTATATACAAAATCGTACTTGATTTTTGTTAAATAGAATAGCACGTGAATTCTAGTTTTGGTTGTAACCATTGGTCTAATATTTAAAGTTTTTTATCATTCATTTCACAGTGATAAAATGAAATACAACGAAAGAGAAATATTAGTGAGCGATAATTTTCCAATATTAGTTATCAAAGTATTTATATCGTGAATTTACATTGTACTTAATTTGTAATACAATCTAATAAGGTTATCTTTCCAACAATAGAAAATACGTAAAACATCATTAAAATTCTTGTAATATTCTTATTCATCTTATTTATACTATATTAATATATTTCTACACTATTAAATCTCTTAAAAATCCTAAGAATCAGTAAAGCGCTCTAATAAGTTGTACGGAAGGTCTGGAGTTAGATTTTGAGAATGTATTACTTTCTAATATTGTTCCTGTTATTTTTCGGCATTTAATCCTGTTATTAGGATGTCAGAAATATATGACTGTAGGAAAGATGAACTAATATTTACAGAATGGAAAAATAATCAAGTATCAAAGTACATACATGAAACCAGCAAGATGTTGCTGGAAAATAATAGTTTAGACTTACATGAAGGTTTAGGTCACGGTATGTGTTGTAGAACACGAAAATTATGCATATATGCGAACATATTGTTCGATGATATTATATAATATCTTATGTAAAAATAAAGTTAATTAACTCCATCTAAATAAATTAGGATGCTATAATAACTTTTAAATTTGATTCAAAGTTATTTGTAAATTATTTGGGCGGAAATATAATTTTGTACATAAAAATAAAATAATTGATAGTGTAGTTTAATTAATTGTAAAAAAAATATTGTAAATGTTTATAATTAGAAATTTTTATAATTTACTTTTTTGAAATTAATGTGAAAAATCAGGTTAAAATGTTATTTACATAAAACTAGTTTAAAAAATAAAAAACTAAGCATAAAACATACATACATACGTGAAATAGCATGGAAAGTGGCAAAGTTTAGGTTATTATAAAAATAGCATTAAAATATTTAATTAGAAAGATTTTCAGAAAATATGGTGGCTAGAAATAATACTAAAAATCATATTATTATGTAAAACTATATGTTTGTATGTTAGGGTGCATGAAATAAATAAAAAACACACATAAATATGTTATACACCTTGAAAATATATAAAAATGACTTAAAAAATACAATAATAATATATGTTCATAGATCGTGAACTTTTGATCAAAAAAAGAAAACTATTCGGGCATTAAATATGTATCATTGGTGTAAATTAATAAGAGATTGTGAAAACTAAACTAAAAAAATATTTAAAATAAAAAAATCAGAATTGTAACTTGTAAAAAATTTAAAATAAAATAATCATAAAAAATTTTTTTTATCAAAAATATTGAGACATATAAATAAGGATTTATGTGCTTATATTGAATAATAAGGTTACTAACAATATAAGCTTAATAATCATGTAAGATATACATGATATTGTTAATTAAAATTTTAAGCTGTAAAAAAGAAAATAGAATGACCAATGAAAATTATTTATGATAATTTTGTAAAGAAAAAATAATATTGAGCAAGTCTATACTAAAAATCAAGACAATAGTGCACCGCATGTAACGACCCATATTTTTGAACACCAAGTTGATGGATTCAAGATATGCATTCTTGTATATTTTCAGAATTTTCAATGAAAATATATAATTTTTTTTCAATTTTCTTTAACCTTCCTCATTTAATTGACAAAAATTGGATTAATTGAGAAATATGATTTTTGGGAAGAGAATACATTAATTATGGAAGAATTTGATTTTGGAGTGAAATAATGATTTTTGGATAATTATTTAATTTTTTTGAGAGAAAAATGTCATTTTTGAGTTGAATGTATTGTGACGACCCATATTTTTCACATACAAATTAATGTGTTCGATGTATATTTTTATGTATTCTTCTAAAATTTTAATGAAAATACATGAATTTTTATAATTTTTCTAAATTTTAATCATTTATTGAAGAAAATTAGGATAATTGAGGAATACAATTTTGAGAAGAGAATACATTAATTATAGTGAAAATATAATTTTTGGGAGAAAATATAATGTTTCAGAGTGATTATTGAATTTTGGAGTAATTATCGGATTTTTAGGAGAAAAACATTAATTTTGGGTAGAATATTCAATTTTTAGTAAATTAAATGTATGAATGATGAAAATTGAGGTATAATTAGATATTTAAAAGAAATTGAGGGGTAATAAACCAAATAATTAGAAAAAAATGAATCAAATATATATACAAAGAGAAAGAGAAATAAAAATAAAAAAATGTTTAATTTCGGCTGGATCAGCTCACGGGCCCGCGCGGGCCTAGGCCCGTGTCAACATGTCGGCCGTGCGGACCTTCAGCCCATGCGAGATGGATTTCGGCGCACACCCCAGCTACTTTTTTCTTCGATTTTTCTGAGATTTTTTTTTGCAAATTCTAGCGTTTTTCAACGAGAAAACTAGCAAAATCTGTGGTTTTGAGCCATGGTTTTGCCAATCTAATTAGCCTCCTTATTAAGCCAATAGATGGCGACAACAAGGCACCTTGCATGGCAACTCATGAGCCACGTGGGTGGTCACGTGGAACTTCCTTTTTCCATGCAAGGACACCTCAAACATGCAACAAAACACAGCTCGTAAGCAAAACTCTCATTCTGTTTCTACAAGCCATCTTCAACAGTGTGTATTTCCCTCATTTTGAATATGTTTTCTTTGATCTTGGACTCTTTGGAAAACCCTCACTCCCTTCTACGACATTGCACAAGCCATTGGTCGAATCCCTCATCCATTAGAAACTGAAATAACCTTGAAAGGGTGTTGTTGGACACTATTGCGGGCTGAAACTGCTAGGAGATTGTGTTGGAACAATTTTCAAGGGGTTGATTCCTAACCCATTCAAGGTTCATTTTTGAGGTAAAACCCCACATTTTGTTCCTTGTTAAGTGTAGTTTAATCTCCAAGTGATAAAAATTGAAAGCAGTTTTAAGGCAACGTTTGAAAAAGCTAGGGGCATCCATTTAGGCTACGATTTGAGACATTTTAAACTTCACATCTGAGGCTACAAGGAGGTATAAACCCCAATCCCTAAGCCTCTATGTTCATAGTTTTGTGTCCATGCCAAGATGCCTAGTTACATGTAAGGATTTGATACTTAGAAAATATTTTTGGATTGTTCATATGTGTTAAGTGGTAGGGTGTATTTGAGAGTAATCATAGCTTTGTTTGCTTACTGATTTGAATGATACTTCAATTATAAATGTTCAGTGATCTAAGCTTTACAAAACATATGAGATAGTGCCTCAAATCAATGGGGTAATAGAGATAGTTAGGCACTTAAAAACTATAGGAAGCATGAACATTGTAGAATTTGTTACATAGTAGAGAATGTAGGTAACCAATTGACTAACAAGAAATGGGGATTTTGAGCTGCAATTTGATGGAGTGGTCACTAGATATGTCAAGAATATGTGTACCAAATTTCATCCCAATCTGAATTGGGTAAAGGGGTCAATTGATGCACCAATTGATTGCCTATCACAAAAGAAATGAGATTTCACAGTCCTTGTTACCACGCTTAAAAACCATCGCAAATGATGTCCAAATGTCAAAATCTAAAATTCTGGTGAATGTTTAGGAGGTGTAGATGAAATCTAAAAAGTTTTGCATGAATCCGATTTACAAATTAATCGCAGAAAATTCAACAAGCTTACTCTACAAAGAGAGCAAAAAGCTTGAATTTGGGCTAAGTATTGAAATTTGGGGATCTTAGCTTAATTGGCCCAATTTTGACTTAATTTGACCCAATTTGACCTAAATTGACCAAAGGTGACCAAAATTAATCATGTTGACCAATTTTGACTAGTTGACCAAGTTTGTCCTATTGACTGAATTTGACCGAATCGAATTTGGGTCAATCGAGACTGATTAGGGATAATAAAACAAGGGATTAAGCCACATTCTAAAGAAAATTGAAAATGAGTTTAAACAAGTAGATTCGAGTGTACACTGCGGGACTGGGCTGGTTGTTCGATGGGACATCGGTGCGCAGGACCCGAGGTGAGTAGTTTGATTAAGATATTTTTGTATTCCTTGCATAAAAATTATGTGAAATGACATGGTTTAGATGGTTTCATGAGATTGGGATACATTGGATTCATTTGAAACGTGTAGATGTACACAGGTAATGAGACCATAGGCTCGAGGTCTGAGCGTCAGGGTCAAGGTATATGATGTGATTGGGATTAGAATTGAGGGTTGAGTGTCAGAGTTAGGGCATATGATTAGTGTGCTAGGCGTTAGACCCACTCGAGTATGGCACTCGAGGACCGACCACAAGGTTATGGTCTTCGAGAAATGCGCCTAGCTTACGATCCGCTCGAGTGGCCAGTACACCTGACTCATGACTTGTTCGAGCAATGACCTTAGGGATGGATTTGATGATTTGAACACTCATCCTAATACAGTTTTGAGCAACATGTATTTGAGATGTTTTTCTATAACTGTCGCTCTATTTATAACTACTTTTTATATTATGTCATGCATTCAAGCACTACACCATTTTACCGCTTATGCATACATGCATTGTTTTGAGAATGTTGGTTATGGGTAACATTCTAGTCTTACTACTTACTGAGTCACATTGACTTTTAGGCTCACTACTCTACTAATATTTTAGGTTCTTCGACGACGGGCAGAGGGAAACCCGTGGTGATTGCCTAGTTCCCTGACGACTCCTTTGCCTTTTTTTGTTCTTTCTGTTTGAGGTTGGTCATTATTGTGTGTGTATATATATATGGTCAAATGAGTATTTTGGACAAGGCAATATTGAATATGATAATCACACTTCGTATGTTTCTTACTTTCACTTTTGAGTCTTTCAATTATTCTAATATCACTTGTTCTTATAAGTTAGAGAGGTTTAACAGTGGTTGGGAGAAGTTGACATGGTGAGTGAGTTCGTTGGGCCACTGTGCTGGTCGGGCCGCTCTTCTACCTAGGGAAGGGGCCCCGATAGCATTGGTTTCAGAGCCTAGGTTCGAAAGAACTGAAAAACTCTAATAAATGAAGTACATAGGCGATATCAAAATAATTGCGAAAGTAAATGAAACATCAAACAAAGGAGGAAAACTATTAATCATAAAATATATTTTGAACAGAATGTACAATACTACTAAACTTTTAGAGTCGCGTTTATATTGAATGCATGAATAACCAATAATTTACTTCGAAATGCAGATAGAGATACCACCTAGGTGGGGTAGAACACCACCCAGGCGGGGCAAACCACCGCTCGAGCTAAAAAGTCAACGCCACCATCGCCACCCCTGGTTCAACCTGAGCTGGACCCTATACAGAGGCTCGAGATTGTGATTAGGGCATCTAACGAAGCTACTTAGGCCCAGACGGCCTTACTCAAAGAGAGACTTGATAAGTTGGAGGTTGACAGACAGAGGGCTGAGCCTATAATGCAGCCTGCTCCACCTGTACCACCAGTGGTTGAGCCACCAGTTCAGAAAGCAGTAGTTCCTGCAACTCCCACCCCAGATAGAAAGAGAGATGAGAGAGCCCATGCCCTACTCCTCAAGAGTTTCATGGATTTGTGCACTGAGAGGTTCAGAGGTGGCATCAACTTAGAGGCGGTAGAAGGTTGGCTACTTAACATGGAGAAGAACGCTAAGACTCTACGATTATCTAAGGCAGATCAAGTTTTATTTTTAGCCATATGTTAGAGAGTGAGGCTGCCAGATGGTGGCGATCCAAGAGGAGCATAGAGGGCCTGATCACCTCTTGGGCCAAGTTTAATTAGGAGATTTTGAGACTATAGCAGACCTTCGAGTATTGGAGTTTCTTGAGTTTGATGTTATACTTCGTATGGACTAGTTGGCCGCGTACCATGCATATGTTGACTGCTTTGCCAAAAGGGTTGTGTTTCAGATTCCAGGCCAACCCACTATTGTCTTCCAGGGTAGAGTTTTAGATAGGCAGAGTACTCAGGGCCGATTGGTGACCTAGCACGTGGTTGATACTTTAGCTGGCTTGACGACCATAGATGAGGCACCTGCATGACCATCTATTGATGAGATCCCAGTTGTCAGAGACTTCCCTAATGTGTTCCCTAAGGATATGCCCGGCTTGCCTCCTAAGCGAGAGATCGACTTTATTATTGAGATCATTCTAGGGACATGGCCTGTATCGATTCCTCCTTATCGCATGGCGCCTAAGGAATTGGAGGAATTGAAGACCCAGCTGGAGGAGTTGTTGAGTAAGCGCTTTATTTCCCCTAGTGTGTCACCTTGGGGTGCTCTGGTATTGTTTGTGAAGAAGAAGGATGATAGTCTCCGCCTATGTATTGGCTACTGGCAGCTGAACAAGGTGACGTTCGAGAACAAATATCCCCTCCCACGTATTGATGACTTATTTGACCAGCTTAGAGGTGCCAAGGTGTTCTCGAAGATTGATCTAAGATCTGGGTACCATCAGTTGAGAGTTAGGGAGGAAGATGTGCCGAAGACTGCGTTCCGCACTAGATATGGGTACTATGAGTTTTTGGTCACGCCGTTTGGCGTGACAAATGCCCCAGCCATGTTTATGGACCTCATCCAGAGGGTGTTCCAGCCGTACTTCGACACTTTTGTGATTATCTTCATCAATGACATCTTGATCTATTCGAGGTCCCATGAGGAGCATACCGAGCACTTGAGGATTGCACTGCAGACTTTGAGAGAGCATAGATTATATGCTAAGTTCAGCAAGTGCGAGTTTTGGCTATCGCAAGTCCGATTTTTGGGTCACGTGATTAGAGCTGAGGGTATCTCTTTGGACCCCTCTAAGGTTGAGGCAGTTATCAGTTGGCCGAGACCTACCACAGTGACGGAGATACATAGCTTCTTGGGTTTAGCAGGCTATTATCGCCATTTCATCCAGAACTTCTCAAGGATTGCAGCTCCGATGACGAAGCTAACCAAGAAGGGTACTTCTTCTGTATGGACTGATAGGTGCGAGGAAGCCTTTCTTGAGCTTAAGCAGAGATTGACATCGGTTCCAATACTAGTGTTGCCAAAGCCCGGCTAAGAGCTGACTATATATACTGATGCATCACAAATAGGCTTGGGCTGTGTATTGATGAAAGATGACAGGGTAGTTGCTTTTGCCTCTCGACAGTTGAAGGATCATAAGAGGAACTACCCTGTACATGAATTAGAGCTGGCAGCGGTAGTATTCGCACTTAAGATCTGGCAGCATTACCTCTATGGTGAGCGTTTCACACTCTATTAAGATCATAAGAGTCTCAGGTATTTGTTTTCACAGATGGATCTGATCATGAGGCAGAGGCGATGGATGGAGCTATTGAAGGATTATGATTTCACTATTGAGTACCACCTGGGGAAGGCTAATGTAGTGGCTAATGCTTTGAGTAGGAAATGGGTCGAGACTGCATACACGGCGAGACATATGTCCCATGAATAGATGATGCTTAATTTTGCTTCGATCATGAGTATCCATGAGTCATCTACTGAGGCTAGAGTTAGTGCACAGATTTCAGCCCAACCAGTTCAGATGCAGGAGATCACGGAGGGACAACCTCATGATACCAACTATGATATGTTCAGGGCTTGGGCAGATGAAGCTTCTCGAGGAGAGTGGTCATTGGATTCACGGGGTGCATTGAGGTTCAGGGGACAGCTATGGGTACCAGACGATGCTAGCCTGAGATACAGTGTGCTCGAGGAGCTACACTAATCGAGAAATGTTGTTCATCCGAGTGCCAATAAGATGTACCAAGATGCTAGACGCACATATTGGTGGCCCGGGATGAAACGGGTCATAGCAGTCTTCATTCAGAGATGTGACACGTGCTAGTAGGTTAAGGCTGAGCACTAGAGACCGGGTGGATCCTTATGACCCTTGTCTATATTAGAGTGGAAGTGAGAGCACATTACTATGGACTTTGTTACAGGCTTACCAAGTACGCAGTGGAGACATGATGCTATTTGGGTAGTTGTGGACCGTTTGACGAAGTCTGCCCACTTTGTCCCTATGCATACCAAGGATTCAGTGGAGCGATTGAGTCGACTTTATATTAGAGTAATTATGAGGCTCCATGGGGTTCCCCTATACATTGTGTTTAATAGAGATGCAAGATTCACGTCCCGATTTTGGCAGGCATTGCAGACTCAGTTGGGGACGAGGGTGAAACTAGTATAACATTCCCTCCACAAATTGATGGCCAGTTTGAGCGTGTGATTCAGATCCTTAAAGATATGCTGCGGTCTTGCATTTTGGATTTTGGTCGTAGCTGGGACGTTCATTAGCTCTATGTGAGTTTTCTTATGATAACGACTACCAGTCAAGAATTGGGATGGCACCATTTGAGGCGTTATATCCTGCCTACTAGGTCGATACAGGTGACAAAGCAGTCTTAGGCCCTGCCTTCATATAGGAGTAGAATGAGAAGATACAAAAGATTGAACAAAATATGAAGGCCGCTCAGGACCGATATGAGAGTTATGCGGATAACCGGAGAAGGGTCCTTGAGTTTGATGTTGGTGACCATGTCCTCCTCCGCATTTCACCTCTAAGGGGCAAACACGATTCGGGATTTTAGGAAAGCTCGCACCGAGATTTATTGGGCCTTTTAAGATCCTTGAGAGGATAGGCCTTGTTGCTTATCAGCTAGCATTACCGCCATAGCTATTGAGTGTACATAAAGTATTTCATGTTTCTATGTTGTGGAAATATCATCCCGATCCTTCGTAAATTATTGATTGGAGACATATTGAGCTGCGAGAGAACTGTACGTTTGATGAGATGCTTGTGGCCATCATAGATTGAGCTGCAGAGAGGTTGCGCAACAAGGAGATACTGATGGTAGGAGTGCGTTGGCAGTTCCATGGTGCTGAGCAGGATACATAGGAGACTGAGGATTTTATGATCCGCCACTAACCCACGCTGATGAGTGTTGCTCATTGACTTGTATTATCTGTATCATTGTAAATTTCGAGGACGAAATTTCTAATAAGGAGGGGAGGCTGTGACGACCCATGTTTTGATACACAAAAATATTCGGGTCTGACATATGTATTTTCTGAAATTTTTAATGGAAATACAAGGGTTTACCTCAATTTCTCTCAATTTTATATTATTTATTGGAAAAAAGAGAATAAAGGGAAAAAACACAAATTTGAGGAGAAAATATGTGGAATTATAGGAAAAATGTGATTTCTTGAGAGAAATAATTTTTGGAATTGATTATTGAATTTTTGAAATAATTATGAAATTTTTAGAGAAATTAATGAAATTTTTGGAAGAAAAATGTAATTTTTGATGGATTATTCAATTTTTGGAGAAAATAATTGTATAAATGGTAGGAATTGTGTATAATTGGAGATTTTGATGAGAAATGGTGAATTAAATAATTTTTGATAATTAAAAAATGTGAAAATTCGGATATATATATATATATATGTATGTATGTATGTATGTATGAGAATGAAGGAATTGGAAAAATAACAAAAAAAGGGGTATATGGAACTGGCAGCCCAGGCACTAGGCTTGGACTGCCCAGGCACTAGGCCTGGACTGCCCAAGCCCATTCTGGGTGGACCGCATAAGCCACGGGCCACTAGGCCTGTGTGGGCCGGGCTAGAGCTGGGCCGGCCCATGCGCATGGAGGCCCAACGCCCCCCCTTTCTTCTTCTTCTCCCCTCTCTTTTCTTCTTGGTTTTCTTCTTTATTTGGGGGAACCTATTTTTGGACCTAGGATTTTCTTACTTCGGTAGCTCCGCCGAGTAGAGCTCAGGCAGTGGACATTTGTGCACCTCGTAGGCAACTCAACGAGCCACGTGGGTGGCCACGTGGTGAAGTATTGCCATGCAAGAAGACCCCCCAAACCATGCAACAAAACCACCATTGTTACTGTTATTTTCATGTTTGATTGACCACTTTAACCCCTTCGTTCTCCCTCGTCCCTAAGCCAAACCGAACAAGAGACCACTCGTTGGAAAACCCTCACACTCCTCTTCAAGTCCCTACAAGCCTCAGCCACCATTGCATGACCAGTTGAGGGAAAACCAGCGAAGAAAATGTGATGTTCAACACTTGGAAACCCAAGAAACTGGAAAAAAAAGAGTGTTGATTTGAACTTCGTAGAGTAGGTTCATAACCCATCCGAGGTCCGTTTTGGACGTATAATAGCTCATTGTAAACTTTGAAGCATCTACTTTAGTTTTCATTTTGTACAAAATACCAAATAAACTCTAGAAGTGTGTCAAAAATAGGGCCGAAACTGCTCGCCAATTGTGACAACAGTGTTGCAAGAAGGTTGTGTTGGAGGCAACTTTAAACCACCATTTGAAGTGGATAGCAGCATCGAATCAGGCTGAGGTTTAGAGTGGTTAAAGCTCACATTGGGGACTACAAGAAGGTATAAAGTTCAAACCATAACCCTTTGTGAATATGATTTACCGTGCTTACCAATATGCCTTGTTAGTTAGGATTCTAGGACTTAGAAAATTTTCTGAAAAATTTCCTTGGGTTGCTATGTTGAAACTTATAATTGAGAGTGATTAGGATTATGCTTGCTTACTGTTTTGAACGACACCTAGTGAATTAGCGTTCTGGGATCTGAGAACCCTTAAAACCCAACAGAGGAAAGCCTCAGATCAATGTTGTAGAGAGGTGAAATTAGGCACTTAAAAAGTTTAGAAAAACTGGGAAATTGAAAATCTATTTCAAGGTTGAAATGTAAAGAGTCAATTGAGTGACCAAAAATAATTATTTTGGGCTAGAATTTGGTGAAAAGGTCATGGCATATGCCTAGAATATATATGCCAAATTTCATACCATTCTGAGTTTGGAAGGTAGGTTAATTAGAGCACTTAGTGCTGCCTATCACATGCAGTCCGAGGAAACCAATGTCCTAATATCACTATTGGGAAACATATCAAGCGAAGTCCAAAAATTGTGAAATAAATTTTGGTAACTTTTTGAGAAGAATAGATCAAATCCAGAAATTTTTACATAAATCCGATGGTTGGATTGATCACAAAAAATTTGGAAAATTTACTGAGCAGATAGGAAGAAAAACCTAGAAATTCCTGTGATTTAGCTGAAAATTTTGAAAGTAAATTGAATGACCAAACCTCATTATTTTGAGCTAAAATTTGGTGGAGAGATTCCTAAGTATGTCTAGAATATGCATACCAAATTTCACAACATTTTGATATGGATAACTAGATCAAATTAGGCAAACAGTCACTGCTTGTCACATGAAATTCGAGAACACATAGACCTTGATATGTCAATTAAAAACACTACCAAATGGAGTCTTAAAATCATGATTTAAAATTCTTTGGAAGGTTAAAGAATTTAGAATAGATCTGCAAAATTTGGAATGGATCTGATGTACGGATTACTAGGAGAAAAATCAGCAAGCTAGCTGCGAAAGGGAACAAAGAACCTAAAACTTGGCTAAGTGTTGGGATTTTGGGATTTTGACCCAAATCGCCTATGTTGAACCAATTTGGGCACTAATTGAGCAAAAGTGACTTGGATGACCACATTGACTAGAGTTGACCAAGTTTGACTGATTAACCGAAACAACTCAGGTCGATCGAAATTGAGTAGGGACAATGAGATTAGAGATTAGGCCACTACATGAATAGAATTGAGGTTGAGTGTAATTGATGTAGATTCGAGAGAGTACTACGGGACTGGGCCAGTTGTCAATGGGACATCAGTGTGCAAGACCCGAGGTGAGTAGTCTGATTCAGATGTTTTCCGTGACTTTTATTCCTTGCATAAAACTTGTATGAAATGACATGGTTTAAATGGTTTCACAAGATTTAGATACATTTGATTGGTTTTGAGATTGGTGCATGTACACTGGTAGTGAGTCTATAGGCTTGAGGGCTGAGCGTCGGGGTTAGGGTACTTGATATGATTGTGATAGACTCGAGGTTCGAGCGTCAGGGATTAGGGCATGTGACCAATGCGCCTAGCTCACGAATCCACTCGAGGATCGAGCGAGGGGTTAGGATATTCGTGGAGTACGCCTAGCTCACGACCCACTCGAGTGACCAGTACGCCTGATTCAAGACCCGCTTGAGCAATGACCATAGGTTGGGTTTGTCGAGTTAACCTAGTGTGGACATGTTTTTCTTATTGGCATGGATTTGAGATGTTTTCTGAAACTGATGCACTGTTTATAACTATTTTCATACTATGCCATGCTTTCGAATGCCATAATATTTTTACTGCTCATACATACATGCATTGTTTTGGAGTATTGGTTATGGTTGACATGATGATCTTTCTACTCACTCAGCCATGTGAATTTTAGTCTCACTACTCCATCACTATTTCAGATTCTTCAGTGGCTGATAAAGGGAAAGGCGTGGTGATCGCCTGACTCCCTGACAACTCCTGTCCCTTTTCTTTTGGACTTTTGAATTAAAGGTTGGTCACTCCTTGTTTGTGTATTAGTGGTCATTTATGTATTTTGGACAAGACTAATATGTAATGAAATGCTTCCGCTTGTATGTTGCTTACTTCTGCTTTTAAGTGTTTCAATTGTTCTGATATCGTCTGTTGTTTGAGATTGGACAGGGCTTAACAGTGGTTGGACAAACTCGACGTGGTGAACGAGTTCATCGGGCCACTGTGCCGATGAGGCCGCCCTTGGCTTAGAGAAGGGGTCTCGACAAGACTGGCACAAAAATATTCAGGTCTGACATACATGATATACAAATAACATGGTGTATATATATGTATACCATGTTATATATTTATTTATATTTATATGTATTTATACATACAATTATTTATATAATTGATTACATATATAAATAATGTGACATACAAATATATATATATACATACAATTATTTACATAATTGATTACATATTTAAATAATGCGACATACAAATATATATATATATATATATATATATATAGGTATTTGTTTGTCACATTAATTTATTTTATTTGAAATTCATACAAAATTCATGTATCTTACATAATTTAACATATATAAGTTCCTATTGTGCATTTTTATTAGAAGTTCATATATATATATATATATATGTGTGTGTGTATGTGTGTGTGTGTGTGTGTGTGTGTATTCGCGCATTATTCACATGTCACTCTCGAACTTTCGCACCAAGCAACCGAACAATCTTTGTACGTGCATACCTATGAAATTATTCTCACATTGTACAACTATTCACTTGCATTATACATGAATTATTCATTTGTTATACCTGCATTATTCAGTCATAAATAAAGTACATATACATACACTCGCATTATTCGTTTATCCCAACACTATTATGAAATTATTCTCACATTATACTGCTATTCACATGCAAAACATTAATATATATATATATATATATGCGCATTATTGGTTTATCCCCGCTTTATTATGAAATTATTCTCACATTATACCACTATTCACACGCATTATATATGAATTATTAGTTTGTTATACTTGCATTGGTCAGTCATAAATAAGGTACATATCTATATATGTGTGTGTGTGCACATTATTCGTTTATTCCCGCATTATTATGAAATTATTTTCACATTATATCTTTATTCACACACATTATACATGAATTATTCTTTTCTTATACCCGCATTATTCAGTCAAAATTAAAGTACATATTATATATATATGTGCACATTATTCGTTTATTCTCGCATTATTCATCCTGAATTTTTTTGCCAAACGACCGAATAATTTTTATACTTGAATTATTTAATATTATTCTCACATTATACCACTATTCACGCATATTTTTCTGTTATTCAAATATTATATATGTATTATTCTTATGTTATACCCGAATTATTCATTCATAAATACCATACATATTATATATATATATATATGTATGTATGTATGCGCACAAATCACTTCCTTGCAATTCAATTTTCGATTAAGGTTGTTTCCATTTTTGTACCCCAATCTCTCTGTCTTATTCGATTTAGTTATTCATTTACTTGTAATTTTCACTGTTACAATGAAGAATGAGTGTTGTTCATCCTCTACCAATAGGACAATCGTAAATGCTGAGAATCAGGTACATCACACTCTTTCGAATCTTGTATTCATATTCGTCTAAATGTGATAGTGAATGGTTGTGTGGTCTGTTTAACTTTTTTTGAACTACGATATTATATTATAGCATTTATTGATTGTTTATTACATAATGGAGTATAACATATTATTCTGGTTTATATACTTTTTATTTTGTTATTATACATTTTTTAACATGTTATTCTGGTACTATACACCTGCAAGAATATCAATATATTGTTAAACCTAAAGATAGATACTCAGCTAAGGTTGGGTGCCTGACTAACTTAAATGCATGCAACATATTGATTTCCACGTTGACAGATTACCAGTTGCTGAAGTTCCAGGAGACTTGTTTTAACTATTTTCTTGATATAAAGCAGTTACTTTTGCAACTTCAGATTGTTCATAACATATTGTTAAGAGAGGTTCTTCAAGTAGAAGAGTCTATTTTGGTCTTCAATTTCAATAACATTATTGCAAAATTCTCCATAGTTGAATTTGCAATGATAATGGGTTTGAAATGCAGCGAAAAAATCAGAAACATTACAACTGGTTTTGAAGGTAAAATTTTGAAGGATAAATACTTTAAGGGAGTGGAAAAGATAAATAAGAAGTGTATGGTTGACGCAATTACAAATCGAGTATGGAAGAATGATGATGCTGCTGTGAAGATTGCAGTTTTGTTCTTCATTAATTGTTTTTTGTTTCCTAATAAAATTGAAAAGTTGGTAAATGAAGTTAATTTTGAACTTGTACAAACTAGAAAATATATGGATTATCCCTAGGGCAGGGCTCTTTTTGACACGACAATAGAATCCATGAAGGGTAATTTTGTAATAGATGCAATCCGGCTGGAAGCTGGGAGGGGAAAATACCCGATTATGTACAGGCTTCTTGGGTTCCCAATCGTATTACAAGTTTTGTTTTATGAGTGTTTTGTTGATACTGATGGTTTGTTTGCCAATCGACGTATCAATGGATTTCTTCTTATACTAAACTGGACTTGCATTGACACGCCCAATTTCAAGAGCATGGAAAAGGTGCTGAACAATTTATCTGTTAATAAGATAATTTTTCATGTATTTGATCATATATTATACACAACATTTATATTATAATTGAACTATTCATTGTTGTCAAATTTTTAATGATCTCATATTTGTCTATTTTTAGTTCAAAACTTTTGTAGCAAGCCCCAATGAGCTACTGCAACCACATATGGATGGCTTGATTGCAGAACAAGATGGGGGCCAACATCAATTTCCAGATTACGCTGATTTTGTTGATCCCCCAAAATTTCTTTTGCCGCCTCCTGTAAATAAACCTATTGGCAGTAATATTCCTGTAAATAAGTCTATCGCAACCATGAGTATACTTGGAAGGCAGTGCGATTGTTGTAACAAGATCAAAATAATGTTGAAAGAGGGTTTTGATAAGATTTTTGAAGAAATTAATTATCTGAAATTCCTATTGTAGAAGGTAAATGTTCCAAGCTTCAAAACCAATAAATTTTTTAAGACTTTCATTGCAGTATAGTAATGATATGATAGTAGTCTACCATTTATATACCTGCATTATTCCATGAGTATAATATATTCTATACTGTATGCTTGTTGTTATCTACTATTTGCTTGTGTATATTGATGTTATACCAACTGTATACATTTATTTGGCTCACTAAATTTTTTATTTTTCACGTAGAAAGATGATGTAAATAAAGTAGAAGACAGTAAAGAAGAATCTACAAGTAGGAAAAAATGTACTAATGTCGAAGCTACATGCCAGAGTTTGACGGCATTACAAGAGATTGTTAGTGATAGCGACAAAAAGAGGAATTGTGATTTGTTATTTAGATTTATTTTCATTATCCATTAATATTATACATTTTCATGTTAAAGGCCGACTCAACAACAACTGAAGGTGAGAGAATGAAGAAAAAATCATCAATCCTTGTAAGATCATGAATACGGTTCTTTTATTAATTCAAGATTATGCTTTTGTAGTTTTTATGAATCTAACTATCATTAATTTATCTGCTTTTAGGACATTTCTCATTTAATTTCACTAACCCAGCTTGCTGACAAGGATGAATCGAAATATCATGCACCTGTTGAATATGAATGAGAAACCACGATTGATGAAATTGTTGAGTCAGTCATCAATGTTGCGACTTTAGCCGTCTCTACTAAAGATCACACTCCACTTCTTCTACCTCCTACAGGTAACAAAAGGGGGAGGTGTCCCATTGGAAATAAACATAAAGGAAAAGAGATTGTGAAGGGATGACTATCCCCCTCAAACATCTATCCGTTTGAAGATATAGACAGTAGTGATGTAGCTGAGTTTGATGAGTGGATTCAAAAGGGTCGACTAAAGCGTTCGAAGTAAGTTTTCTTAGAGATCAAGTTTGCATTTCGAATATTGTTGTTATTTATAATACATTGATATTAACATCTGTCACATTATTTAGGTCAAATAAAATATACCATGATCGTGAGAACAATCTGAATCTAGATTTTGATTTCTCAATCGCTGATGTCAATGATAAGGAATGGTTTTACAAATTGATCACCCCAGGCCAGCCTATCTCATCCTCTGTAAGTTTAATTTTTTGCACTTGATATTATTGCTTACAGATATTATATTGATAATATACCAACATAATATCAAAATATAAGGTTTTGGACACTTTGCAATGTCTGTATGCACATATTATACTGATATGATACCAATTTCACCTATATATTCCATGTCCTTAAACTATGTTATATTGTTTTGTATACATATTATACTGAGATGTAACATATTCTTAAACTCTATGATACCAATTTCACCTATATATTCCAATATCATCTATGTAACATGTTCTTAAACTCTGTTATGTTTACTATTTAGTACAATGAGATGTTATACGAATATCATACTTATTATGTTTTAAATGTTTCGTGTTTACACAATTTTTATTCATGACCCAAATCTTTTATTGTAATTTAGATATTTTGTATTGGCAGCATGTAGATGTGATGTTCTATTACTTGCGCAAGAAAAACAAGTATGACGAATCGATTAAGATCAAGTGTACAATGATAAACAACTTTTTTGATCAAAAGTTGCAATATGTTTATAGAAGATTTGAAAAAGAGAAGGATGCATCTGTGTTAGGGGATGAGATGATAATTATGGAGTATATGCTAGGGCACTATATGTACTACAACACTCCATGGTCTGATGTTGACTATGTCATTTTCCTTATTAATGTTGTGGCTGCATCCCACTGGATCCTCGGTTGCATCAGCATTCACGAGGGTTGCATATATGTTTACAATTCCCTGCGTACTCCTACTGTTGATGCTGCGTTAATAGAGACAATTCAAGCTTATTTTACCATTCTTCCTTTTTATCTCGAGATGATTGGATTTTACGAATTGAAAGTTGACTGAAAGGATAGACCTGGGAAAGAGCCATTTAAGGTGCAAGTGATTGATAATCTACCAGAACCATTTAAGGTGCAAGTGATTGATAATCTACCAGAGCAAGATGAGTGTGATTGTGGAATGTTCATGTTTTATTTTGTTGAATGTTTTGACACTGGAAAAGAAATTTCACCTGTTTTTGATGTGGTGAGCTACAGGAAAAGGGTCATTATTAATCTGTACTTAAATGGTAGAATGAACCAAAGTGAAGGCACCAAGAGTGGCGATGAAAGATCAGGTCGATAAAATGTTGACTGTAGGATCCAATCATCGGGGGTCTTAAAGAAGTAAAGAATGGAAGAAGCTAGGCTGTCATATCTTGCATCATAGTTTTTCAAAGACAATGTGTGGTACCATTTTTGATATTTTAGATATGTATCATTTGAACACGGTTATTATTCATTTATAACAATCTCAAATATTTTTCATTTCAATTTTGTCATTTTATTTTATCTTTTAGGGCAGATTGTTTTATTTTTGAATCATCTATGAATACTGTTATTCATGTAAGAACTTTGTTATACTAATTTTATTTGAAAATGATACAAGTGATCAATTCTGAAGCACTAATCTCAGTTTTATACATACATTATTCTTAAGTTAAACGTATTTTATTTTATTTTTATATACACGTATTATCCACATGGCATACCTATGTTATACCATTATTTATGCATTATTCACGCAATTGAACGACTAAATATTATGTAACACCCCGGATCCCGAAACATACACAATTTCTACATTGATCTCATTCTTAGAGATATATTCACATACATGTTCATTTTTGTCACATGACATCGTCGGGAACTTGAATATTACTTATTTCACACATCAATAATAAATCTCCTGGTTCCGCCAGGTCACATCCCACAAAATCATATGAGTAAATAAATGAATAACAAATAGGTTTATGACTAAAAATACAGGATGTCATATTTGTTCAATTAACCCAATAATAATCAAACTAACATCTAGCCTCATGACTTTGTGTTAAATAACAACTCAATAAATGAAATAAAGGGAAATTCTCTGATTACTTGCCTAACTAAAGACAATAAATAACTTATGACTAAAACAACTTTATCAAGGAAGTCTACCACTAATTATACTCTAGTTTGTCTCATCAACGGCAATGCTCAACTACTGCGTACCTGAAAAATAAGAAATAGGGTGAGCTCAAAGAGCCCAGTGGATCATACACAATACATCTCAAGCATTATTAAAGTCAAAACACAGAATATGCAAACACTTATCAAACATTAGACGTTTCAAGCAATTCAATTGTTTTCAGTTGACATTCAAACCGAAAGGACCATCCTCGGTGTTCTCATCAATACAACGAGCGCCCAGCGCTAATGACAAGGAGGGGTCATGCTCATCATCCAATGTCCGGGAACTAGGGTCCAACCCAGTGTTCCATTTCAAATATAATATCAATTTCATAATTTGAGAACACCCACAGTGATCAATTGTAATTCACTGAGCCGGTACGTGGTTTAATTCTTGATTACAGTGATCTTAAAGTGTTTAACAAAATCAAGTTCTAGCATGCTCAATGTCTTCTACTTTCCACACATAACCAAAAATATTGTGAAGACATAAATTCAATATACGCACAATTATAACACATGTTATTCAACACATAAGGCATATTACTCAACATATCATATATGCATGAAATCAATCAATCATAATAATGACATAATCACACCCTAGCATGCTCCTAGGTATTCAATCAAATAAGCATACAATCACATTCCATATTTAAAACTAAAATAATACAAAAGAGCACGGTAATCATTTCTACCTGTCAGTGCACTTCCTTAGCTCCTGTTCTTGTACACTGTCAACTCGAATGTCGTGACTTCTCAATCTAAAATATTTAAGGTAATTATTTTTAGTAATTGAACAACATATAATATTTTTAAACCATAAATTTACTAATTTTTTAACAAACATGACAAACAGTGCACCATTC
>JAJIYU010001138.1:0-38982 GCA_030144865.1 Tinospora cordifolia | reverse complement strand
TAGGTGTTAAGGCACTTCGGGAGAAGGCTTTGATAACTAGTGCTAGAACCTACAGAACAAAGGAATGTGATTAATTGAAATAGGAATTGAAGGTGATCACAAGAAAGTTTAGTATCCTAGATAATTATTATAAAGAGTTTTCAGTAATTTACTTTTCAATCTTATATTTGACTGTTTTCATGAGTTTAATTTTAATTCTCAATCAATCAAATTTGTAGCTTTAATAAAGTTAAAATCAATAGTAAATTGGGCTTTTAGATAGTTGATTTTTATACGTTCCCTGAGGACAATATCCGGTCTCACCGGTTATTACTACTGCGATCCCGTACACTTGCGGGGTTGCTAACAATAAAAATGACTTCATTGTACATGAATAATATTCTTTAACCACTACCACCATCATCTTTACTTGATTAAATATGATAGTGTCATTTTTAATTAATTAAAAATAGCTTTTAAGTATATGAATAATATGCTTCAACCCACCATGATTAATACTTACAATTACTTGCAAACAAGCATGCATGACCCCCTTGCTTCTCCATTATTCTTACCTAACTTCTACCATACCCTAAACACAAGCCTTAATGATCAAAGTTCTACTATAAATAGAGAACCTCTTCCCCTATTCTCCTCACACCATATTGAAGCATTTGAAGTGTGCTTGAGAAAAAAGGAAGAGAATGAGAGTTTGGAAGGAAGAGTAGTTAAAGTTGAGGTATAAGTTCTCTCCTTAGTCTCTTTAAAATTCTTTTTTCTATTCCTTTTATTTCATACAAAGTTTTAGTTACATTATGGCCTAAAAGGACCACACCACTTTCGGTAAGTTTTTGAAGACCATAGAATGCCCAAAAAGGTTGAAACCCTTCATCATCAAAGATTGATCAGAATAAGCTTTTCAACGCCCTTGAAACCACAAAATTTCGTCCACCATAGGCTCCGAACTAAGGCTGAAATTATCATTGAACATTAGTTACAAAACAATAACTTTCATGAAATTTCTAGAATGGCATAGGCATGATCCAAGGAAACTGCCAATACCATGTTGAACCTTGTCAAGTGTACTAAAAAATTGACTCAAGAATAATCCCAATTGGATACCCGAACCCCAATCTATTCAAACATAGGCCTGACTAAGGAAAATGGTCATTGCCATGACCTTCTTCGTCCCGAGCACTACAAGATAGACCCAAGAATCACATAAAACGTAGTCCCAAAACTCAAGCTATGGCCTCTTGAAGTTTGGTATACTATAGATATAATTCATAAATTGGACCTTAAGCAATCCACATCAAAGTTCATGGGCTATTTTGAACTTGAGAACACTTTAGAGGTCATTTTGAACCTAAATCTAAGTTTAGGAGCTAAAATCAAGGCCAACTAAGACTCGAACGCTTTTATAGGAATCTCAAAGGACTGGCACCACGAGCATCAAGCAACATAAAGAACATGTAAATCGAGGTGGAGATGATTTCCAACTCACACACTTTTTAACCGTATTTGCTTGCATATTATATATAAAATGGCCTAGGTGGTAGCAGAATGCACCCTTTATTGATTGTATGATTAAATACTTATATTTGCATTGATTATGTGAATAATAAGAATATGATTTTAATGCATGTTGCTTACTATGATCATATGCATGTGACCATGATAGATTTGGAGCTTATACATGATGTATGGAATGATATGCACATAATTCACTCGTTGAGTATAGTGTATGAGAATATGCAATTTTAGAATTCAAGCATAGTAAAGATATGATTAAATGAATGTTACATATTATACTCATATGCATGAGGGTATGAAGGATCTATCTTTTACAGAATTATCATTTAATATACATGAATATGTTAGTGACCAAATAAAAGATCACTCTTAAGAAGATAACAATACACTTAGAGGGGTTGATTGGTCTAAGGACAATCAACAGTGGTTCTCTAGCTAACATCTCGATTAAGAAACGCGTGTGTGATCATACTTTAGAAACTTGATTGTGCCTCGTGTATCTTTCGAGTCTGGGACTGCTGGACATACGGACGCATAACCTGGATGCCAGTGATGTTCCTATGGGATTCACTTGGCCAAAGGTACAAGAATCACTCTAGGGTCAACTACCCTACCTTGACTAACTGAAAGCAATATATTGTTTGCATCACGTAATGTGTGAAAGTGATTGATTCTATGATGTGTTTGCTATATTGTCAGATTGTCTGTGAATTAAAATGATCCACCAAGCTCATAGAGCTCACTCCTTCCATTTTTCAAAATGCAGGAAACTAGTAGACCAACTGAGATATTTAGATTAAAAGTTACTATCCTTATTTTCTTGATTTTGTGCCTTATGATGTTACTTAAACACTAGTATGATAAGGAAATGAATGTAATCACTAAAGGCTATTTGATCAATAAATGAACCCTGATGTGGGGTACTTTTAGGCACACCATTACTACATTATGTGTCTATTATTATTGCTTATGATACTAATGATACAGTGAAAACTAGTTTGTAAAAACTAATAAACTAGTAGGATAAAGAATGACTCAAATAATAGTAACACCCTAGAATATAGAGAAAATCATTTTAGTAGTTCTGAATGTAATACCTCAAAATTTTGTCAACAAAAGTTATTAAGGAAATAAAAAAAATTCATTGAGAAAAACTTCCAAGGCAAATGAATGTGTGTTAGTGGAAATATCAATTAAATAGAATTAATTATGAAATTTAATGAGTTGCTTTCATTTATTAAGAAATAAATAATAGGAATAAATATATATATAGGTATAAACATATATTTATATGGTAAATTGTGTGAGAATATAATAGGCATGTTAAATACTACATATTATGAGAATATGTATATAGAAAAATATACATAATTGAATAAAAATGAAGTATGCTTATATTTATAAAAACAATAAGTATAACATTATATAAGTATTAATTACATAAAAAAATGAAAGGAATATTAAATATATAGGCAAATAAAGAAATGAACAAAATAGAGATAGGGATTTTTAATTGTTGGCAATATTAAAGAAATAGAAAAATATCTAATAAATACAATATTAAATAATTAGAAAGGGAAAAATGTTAGTAAGTCTATAAGATAGAATGATTTGTGCAATAAAACCAAGTTTTCATCAATTAGGTGTCTAATTAGCAAAATTCGGATAATAGCAACCTTAGAAAGTGATTTTGGTATTAGAAACTGCATCCAACGGTCAGAACTACATCATTCGCACAATCTAAGATCTCATGGTCACGATCAAAACTGCACCATACGCCCGGATGCACCGAATCACTGAAATCCAACGATCCACAAATGATCTGCCAGATCCAACAAACGAGAACAAACCAAAACCGACGCCCGGATGCACCGAATCAGCAAAATCCAATGGCCCACGTTTAATCCATGAGATCCAACGGCTCATGGCTCAGGCGCGATCGATGATCGTGAACGTGATGCCATCGAGGAACATCCAACAGGCCAGATTAGAGGCGCAGTCAGAGATCGTGAACACACCACGATCAAGGATCATCCGACGACCCAGACGAAATTCGTTGATCATGATCGAGATTCGCACACCGCAATCGATGCTGATCCGACGACCTAGAAAGACGCATTTTGATCGATCACGAATCGAACGCCACGCTCGAGGAAGATCCAACAGCTCAGAGTGAACCCGCACGATCTATGATCTATCGCTGCGATCGAGAACGATTCGACGGCCTGAATCGATTGCTCCGATATAAAAACGAAAAATCTGAATAAAATAAATAAAAATGTTTCCAAAAATCCAAAAAAATGGTTTCTAAATTCCAAAAATTGCCTAAATACACTTGCTATTCTCCTATACTTGGGGGGCAAGAAATTTTGAAGAATTGGCAAGTTTCTTACAATGAGAACACCACAAACTTGCCATTCTATACACTTTTGAAACCTATATAAACCCCCATGCTCACAATTCAACTCATCCCAAGAACACAAGAGTTGAGATTTTCTCTTGTTCTCTAAGCCCTCTTCTTGGCATCCCTTCTCACCATTCTTTTCCCTCTTGAGTGTGAGAAGTTCTTGGTTTGGGAATTCATCTTGGAAGATTTTCTTGGTGCTTGTACATTGGGAACTCTTGCTCAAACTTTGGGGAGAAAGCATCATAAGGTGGAAGTGATTTTTCTAACACCCCTTTCTCTTATTCGAATTATTA
The DNA here is from genome assembly GCA_030144865.1 of Tinospora cordifolia. Lineage (NCBI taxonomy): Eukaryota > Viridiplantae > Streptophyta > Magnoliopsida > Ranunculales > Menispermaceae > Tinospora > Tinospora cordifolia. The sequence goes on along the minus strand of JAJIYU010001138.1, from coordinate 34,770 downwards.
ACATGTTCATTATTTGATTTTTGAAATTAAAATAATTTCAGTTCTAGTATTTTATAACACATTTCAGTTTCATATTCGATTCTTGTTCGAATTTATGCATTCATAGTGATCATGCCATGTTTAGTATCATGTTTAGGTTTTATTTTAAAGAATGATGTATGATTATGGATGTTCCATGATTTGATTTCCATAATGCTTATATTCTGAATTTTTATTGATCTTAGCTTCATATTTTGATTTTTAGTTGATGATTCAAGAATTAACAAAAGATGATAGTGAAAATAACCACGTACCATCATAGTAAACATGTGGATTATTATGGATGTTCTTTTCATATGATTAGTTCGTACGGTTTTAAGACCAAAGTACTTGGTTGGTGGGTAAGTTCCCTTGAAGTCCAAAAGTCCAATGAAATTGGCTAGAAAAAGTCATATTTCACTCTAAGGAGGTACTTTGTTAAGAACATCAAGGGCTTGAAAACCCTTTTGGTAAAAAATCTTAGCTTTAAACAAAAATGTTGTTTGAATCGCCTAATGTATGCAACTGTTTGAAATATGAATGCGTTATTGGTTTGAATTTGAAAAATGGTTGTTTGAAAAAGATTCATTGAGCTTTGTGCTCACCCCTTCATCTTCTTTTTCAGGAAATTAAATTATGAAGACCATGGAATTTGGATTTTAGCAAGTTTCTATTTTCTTAAAGTTTCTTTTTAATGTAAGGGCATGTTGCCCAATTTTGAATTAGTCTTCGCTGAAATTTTATTTTATTTTAGAGGTTATGAATTTTTTCTGATCAACAATGTAATAGTTTACATTATAAAGTTATGTACTTTCTTTCTATGAATAAAGAGGTTGAATTTTTCTTTATCTTTAATTGCCTTGATTTTATTGAATGATATTTGTATTCTTGAATCTATTCTAAGGCATGAGGTATTTAAAAATAGAAAGTCAAGTGTATGTCACTTGTAAAGTAACACCGGCCCGACCCACCAAATGGTTAAGTCCACTGTCAAAGAATGGTGGTTATGTCCAATGTTCAAAGAATGTGGGGGTTGGGGTGTTACACTGAAACAGAGATTATAAGTTTAAGTTAATAGTGGGTAAGCCTTGTACTAAGTAAAGTTAATCATTAAATGGGAGGTAGGTTTTCCTGGTTTAGGAAGACACGATTTTTTTTAAGTAAACTGAGTTTGGCCACCCAGATTGGAGGTTGTCCCACTAACTTGAACAAGTAGTCAAAAACGAGGAACAAGTTTTTAAATAAATCAACTATTTTTCTAATATATCTACTTAAAAAAGGTTTTCCTCTCACATGTACATATATATATATATATGAAAACTATTTTAAATAACTTTTTTTATAATTTTGTGAAATTAAGACACAAACCGAAAAGGGTGTGTTACAATAATGGTCTATGACTGTGTATTGATGCTTGTAAGAACTTACTTAGAGATTAAAATGACTACTATAGCCTTTCATCAAAGACCATAATATGTTAGCCTTTCATTGTCTTAAGTAAGTGGTCTATGACCTTATATAATTTTCTATGATAGTTTCTAGTTGTCTACAACGGTTTATGAGGTTTTATAGTCATTTATAATTATCTATAGTGGTTTCTGATGTCTATAATTGTCTACAAACTTACTTAAACCAAAGAAAGACAAATACATTATGGTATATGATGGTCTACAATGGTCTATGATAGTCTATGGTGGTCTATAATGGTCTATGATGGTCCATGATTGTGTATCGACATTTGTAGTAAAAAATGAAGTTACCTAGAGTTTAAAAAGACTACTATAGATGATCATAGACAAATATAGACCGCCATAGACTGTTATAGACTAGTACATACCATCATTGACCATATTATGTTAGTCTTTCTTTAGCTTAATTATTTTGGTCTATGACCTAATATCATGGTTTATGATTGCCTCTAGTTGTCTATAATGGTCAATGAGGGTTTATAGTAATTTATAATTATCTATAGTGGTTTTGATGCTTGTTATTGTCTATGAGCTTACTTAACCCAAAGAGAGATTAATACATTATGGTTTATGATAGTTTGTAGTGGTTTATGGTACTCTACGACGGTCTTTAATAGTATATGATTGTGTATTGATGTTTGTAGTAAAAAAATGAACTTACTTATAGTTTAAAAAGACTACTACAGATGATCATAGATCATTATACACCACCATAAACTATCACAGACTACTACATGCCATCACAGAGCATAATATGTTAGTCCTTCTTTGGCTTAAGTAAGTTGGTCTTTGACCTTCTATAATAGTCTATTAGGGTTTATAGTCATTTATAACTCTATGTAGTAGATTTTTATGCCTGCAATTGTCTATGAACTTACTTAAAACAAAGAAAAACTAACACATTATGGTCTATGATGGCCTGTCGTGGTCTGTAATAGTCCATGTTGGTCTATAATTTTCTATAATGGATTATGATTGTGTATTGATATTAATTTGTAGCAAAAAATGAACTTATTTAGAGTTGAAAAAGACTATTATAGACAATCATAAGCATTTATAGACCACCATAGACTATCATAGACTACTACTGACCATCATAGATCATGATATGTTTGTCATTCTTTGGTTTAAGTAAGCTGGTCTATGACCCTTTATAATCGTCTATCATGGTCTCTAGTTGTCTATAATGGTCTATGAGGGTTTATAGTCATTTATAATTATCTATAGTGGTTTTTGATGCCTGTTGTATTCTATGAACTTACTTAAACCAAAGAGAAACTAATTTATTACTGTCTATGATGCCTATAGTGGTCTATGATAGTTTATGGGGTTCTGTAATAGTTTTTGATGGTCTATGATTGTGTATTGATGTTTGTAGACAAAAATAAACTTACTTAGCATTGATAAAAGCTACTATAGCTAATCATAGACTATCATAGACAACTACAGAACATTGTAGACCATAATGTGTTAGTCTATCTTGGGCCTAAGTAACTTGGTTATTAACCTTCTATAATTGTCTATAAACATCTCTTGTTGTGTACAATGGTCTATGATAGTTTATAGTCATTAATAATTATCTATAGTGTTGTTTAGTGCCTATACTTGGCCATGAACTTACCTAAACCCAAGAGAGACTAATATATTATGGTTTATAATGTTCTATAGTGGTCTATAATAGTCAGTGGTGGTTTATTATGGTTTATGATGGTCTATGATTGTGTATTGATGTTTATAGTAAAAAATTAACTTAGTTAGCGATGAAAAAAACTACTATAGACGATCATAGACCATTTTAGAACACCATAGACTACTACAGACCATCATAGACCATAATATGTTAGTTTTTTTTTTTGGCCTAAGTAAGTTGGTTTTTGACATTCTATAATGGTTTATGATGGTCTCTAGTTGTCTAAAATGGTCTATGAGGGTTTATAGTCATTTATAATTATCTATAGTCGTTTTCAATGCTTGTAATTGTCTATAAACTTACTTAAACTCGAGAGAGACTAATACATTATGGTCTATGATGGTTTACAGTGGTCTATGACAGTTTATAGTGGTCCATAACAGTTGATGATGGTCTATGATTGTGTATAGATGTTTGTAGTTGAAAATAAACTTACTTAGAGTGTAAAAAGGCTACTAAAGACGATCAAAAACCATTATAGACTGCAAAAGAAAATCATAGACTACTACAAACCATCATAGACCATAATATGTTAGTCTTTCTTCAGTTTAAGTAAGTTGGTCTATGACCTTATATAATGGTCTATGAGGCTTATGGTCATTTAGTATTATCCATCGTGGTTTTTGATGATTGTAAGAATTTATGAACTTAAACTAAAGAGAGACTTATCCAATATAGTCTATAATGGTCTTTGACACTCTATGGAGGTCTTTAATGGTCTATGATTGTGTATTGATGTTTGAAGTAGAAAATGGACTTACTTATAGTTTAAAAAGACTACTACAGAAGATCATAAACCATTGTACATCATCATAGACTATCGTAGACAACTATAAACCATTGTAGACCATAATATGTTAGTTTTTCGTTGGCTTAAGCGAGTTGGTCTATGACATTCTTTAATGGTCTACAATGGTCTCTAGCTATCTGTAATGGTCGATGAGAGTTTATAGTCATTTATAATTATTTAAAGTGGTTCTTGATGCCTGTAATTGTTTATGAACTTACTTAAACTAAAGAGAAACTAATACATTATGGTCTACGATGGTACGTAATGGTCTATGATAGTCTATGGTGGTTTATAATGGCTTATGCCGGTCTATGATTGTATATTGATGTTTGTAGTCGAGAATGAACTTACTTCAAGTTTAAAAGTACTATGATCATAAACCATTATAAACTGCCATAGACTATCATAAACTACTACAGACCATCATCGACTATAATATGTTTGTTTTTCTTTGGCTTCTATAAGTTGGTCGATGAGCTTCAATAATGGTCAATTACGATCTCTAGCTGTCCATGAGGGTTTATAGTAATTTATAATTATCTATAGTGATTTTTTTGATGCCAATAATTGTCGATGAACTTACATAAACGAAAGAGGGACTAATACATTATGGTATATGATTGTGTGCTAATGTTTGTAGTAAAAAATGAACTTACTTAGAGTGAAAAAAGACAATTATAGACAATCATAGACCACCAGAGATTGTCATAGATTACCACAGACTATCAGAAACCATAATATGTTAGTCTTTCTTTGGTTTAAGTAAGTTGGTCTATGACCTTCTATAGTTGTCAATGTTGGTTTCTAGTTGTGTATAATGGTCTATATGGGTTTGTACACATTTATAATTATCTATAGTGATTTTTTATGTCTATAATTGTCTATAAACTTACTTAAACCAAAGAGAGACTAATACGTTATGGTCTGTAATGGTCTATAATAGTCTATGATAGTCTATAATGGTCTTTAATGGTCTATGATGGTATATACTTGTGTATTGATGTTTGTAGTCGAAAATAAAATTACTTGTAGTTCAAAAAGACTACTATAGACGATCATAGACAATTATAGTCTACAATAGACTATCATAGACTTCTATAGGCCATCATAGACCATAATATGTTAGCTTTTCTTTGGTTTAAGTAAGTTGGTCTTTGACCTTTTATAATTGTCTATGATGTTTACTTGTTTTTTATATTGGTTTATGAGGGTTTATAGTCATTTGTAATTATCTATAGTAGTTTTTGATGCCATTAATTATCTAGGAACTTACTTAAACCAAAGAGAGACTAATACATTAAGGTCTATGATGGTTTGTAGTTGTCTATGATAGTTTATGGTGGTCTTTAATGGCCTACGATTGTATGCTGATGTTTATAGTTGAAAATGAACTTACTTAGTGTTGAAAATGAAAATTGTAGACGATCATAGAGCATTATTGACCATCAAAGACTATCATAGCCTACTATAGACCATAATATATTAGTCTTTTTTGGTTTAAGTAAGTTAATCTATGACTTTCTATAATGGTATATGATTGTCTCTAGTTGTCTATAATGGCCTATGAGTGTTTATATTCATTTATAATTATCTATAGTAGTTTATGATACTTGTAATTGCCTATGAACTTATTTAAACCTTATGTTTGTGATGGCCTGTAGTGGTTTATGATAGTCTATGGATGTTTATAATAGTCAATGATTGTATATTGATGTTTGTAGTGGAAAATAAACTTACTTGTAGTTTAAAAATACAACTATAGAGGATCAAAAACCATTATAGGCCACCATAGACTATCATAGACTACTACACCATCATAGACCATAATATGTTAGTCTTTTTGTTGCTCAAATAAGTTGGTTTGTGACTTTCTATAATGGTCAATGATGGTCTCTAGTTGTGTATAATGGTCTATGAGGGTTATAGTTAGTTATAATTATCTATAGTGGTTTTTGTTCCCTATAATTGTCTATGAACTTACTTAAACCAAGGAGAAACTAATACATTGTAGTCTCTGACGGCCTATAGTTGCTTATGTTACTCTATGGTGGTCTGTAATGGTCCACGATGGTCTATGATTGTGTGTTGATGTTTGTTGGTTAAAAGAAACATACTTATAGTTTAAAAAGACTACTATAGATGATCATGGACTATTATAGACCACCATAGACTATCGTAGACTATAACAAAACCATCATAGAAAATAATATGTTAAACTTTCTTTCGCTTAAGTTGGTCTATCACCTTTTATAATGGTCTATGCTGGTCTCTAGCTATCTATAACGGCCGATGAGGGTTTATAGTCATTTATAATTATCTAATCTAGTTTTTTATGCTTGTAATTGTCTATTAACTTACTTAAACCAAAAAGAGACTAATACATTATGGTTTATGATGGTTTGCAGTGGTCCATAACAGTCCATGGTGGTTTATATTGGTCCATGATGGTCTATAATTGTGTATTGATTTTGTAATCGCAAATAAACTTTAAAAAGACTACTATAAACGATCGTAGGCCAATATAGATTGTCGTAGACTATCATAAATTTTTGTAGACCATCAATTACCATAATTTGTTAGTCTTTCTTTGGCTTAAGTAAGTTGGTTTATGACGTTTTATAATGGTCTATAATGGTCTCTAGTTGTTTATAATGGTGTATGAGGGTTTATAGTCATTTATAATTATCTATAGTGGTTTTTTATGCATGTAATTGTCTATAAACTTACTTAAAACAAAGAGACACTAATACATTATATTCTATTGTGGTCTATAGTGGTTTATGATAGTCTATGATGGTCTATAGTGGTCCATGATGGTCTATGATTATGTATTGATGTTTATAGTCGAAAATGAATGTACTTAGAGTTTAAAAGGATAATTACAGATGATCATATATCATTATAGACCATCATAGACTATCCTAGACTACTATAGACCATCATACACCATGATATATTAGTATTTCTTTGGCTTAAGTAAGTTGGGCTATGACCTTCTATAATGGTTTATAATGGTTACTAGCTATCTATGATGGTTTATGAGGGTATATAGTCATTTATAATTATCTGTAGTAGTGCCAGTAATTGTTTATGAGCATACTTAAACCAAATAGAGACTAATACATTACGGTTTATGATGGTCTATAATGGTCTACGATAGTCTAGGGTGGTCTATAATGCTCTATGTTGGTCTATGATTGTGTATCGATGTTTGTAGTCAAATCTTAACTAATTTATAGTTGAACAAGACTCGTATTGATGATCATAGACCCTTATAGACTACCAAAGGTTCTCATAGACTACTGCAGACTATCATAGATCATCATAGTCTTTTTTTGGCTTAAGTAAGTTGTTTTTTGACCTTCTATAATGATCTATGATGGTCTCTTGTTGTGTATATTGGTCGATGAGGATTTATAGTCATTTATAATTATCTATAGTGGTTTTGATGCCTGTAGTTCTCTATGAACTTACTTAAACCAAAAAGAGACTAATACGTTATAGTCTATGATGGTATGTAGTAGTCTATGATAGTCTATGGTTGTCTATAATGGTTTATGATGGTCTATGATTGTGTATTGATGTTTGCAGTTGAAAATGAACTTACTTAGAGTTGAAAAAGACTACTACAGACGATCATAGACCACTATAGACCACCAATGACTATCATAGACTATTACATACCATTGTAGACTATGATATTTCAATCTTTCTTTGGCTTCTGTAAGTTGGTCTGTAACCTTCTATAATGGTCTATTATGGTATCTAGCTGTCTATAACTATCTATGAGGGTTTATAGTAATTTATAGTTATCTATAGTGGTTTTTGATGCTTGTAATTGCCTATGAACTTACTAAAACAAAAGAAAGACTAATACATTATAGTCTATGATGGTCTGTAGTGGTTTATGATAGTCTATTGTTGTCTATATTGGTCTATGACTATGCATTGATGTTAATAGTTGAAAATGAACTTACTAATAGTTTAAAAAGACAACTACAATCAATCATAGACCATTATAGACAACCATAGACTATCATAGACTACTGCTGACTATCATAGACCATAGTATTTTAGTCTTTATTTGATTTTAGTAAGCTAGTCTTTGACCATCTATATTGGTATATGATGATATCTTGTTTTCAATAATCCTCTATGAGGGTTTATAGTCATTTATAACTATCTATAGTGATTTTTCATGCCTATAATTATCTATGATCTTTCTTAAACCAAAGAGAGACTAATACATTATAGTCTATGATGGGCTATTGTAGTCAATGAAAGTCTATGATGGTCTATAATGGTCTATAATAGTGTATTGATGTTTGTAGTCCATAATGAACCTACTTAGAGTTGATAAAATCAACTATAGCTGATCATAGACCATTATAGCCACCATAGACTATCATAGTCTACTATAAAACATCGTAGCGCATAATATGTTGGTCTTTCTTTGGCTTAAGTAAGTTGGTCTATGACCTTCTATAAAGGTTTATGACAGTTTTTGATGCTTGTAATTGTCTAGGAACTTTCTTAAACCATAGAGAAACCAACACATTATTGTTTATGATGGTTTCTATTGGGTTATGATAGTCAATGGTGGTCGATAATAGTCTATGATGGTCTATGATTACGTATTGATGTTTGTAGTTGAAAATAAACTTACTTAAAGTTTAAAAAGACTACTATAGATGATCATAGACCATTATAGGCCACTACAAACTATCATAGACTACTATGGATCATCATAGACCATAATATGTTAGTCTTTCTTTAGCTTAAGTAGGTTGGTCCATGACCTTCTATAACGGTCTATGATGGTCTCTAATTGTTTATAATGGTCTATGAGGGTTTATTGTCGTTTATAATTATTTATAGTGGTATGTGATGCCTTTAACTGTTTATTAGCTCATTTAAGCGAAAGAAAGAATGATACATTATGGTTTATGGTTTTCTGTAGTGGTATATGATTGTCTATGGCGTTTTATAATGGTCTTTGATGGTTTATGAATGTGTACTTGGCTATGTCCTTTTTCATGCTGCTCCACCAATATGTCATCTTCAGATTCTGGTACATCTTATCACCTCCTGGATGCATTGTGTACTTAGTCTGATGAGCTTCATCCAGGATGGTTCTTCTGCTCTGCCCACTACTTGGCACATAGACTCTATTTCCAAGCCTCAGTATGCCCTCTGCATCAATTTCGAAGTCGGTGTGCTTGATTTGCTTGACACCCTCTGTGAGATCAACAATCCACTTGTCACTTTTCTGTTCATCTCTGATTTGGTGTAAGAAATCCAGTTGGCAAATTGTAGCATACAAATACACTCGTTTCTCATTTGAAGTAATACCCAAGTTATACTTACTAATCAACCGGCATATCTGTCTTCTTTCATCATCTTTCTTACTGAGTTTTCTGTTGAGTGCATCGACCACCACATTGGCCTTGCCCGGATGGTAGTGCAGCTGAAAATCATAGTCTTTCAAAACTTCTACCCACCTTCGCTGTCTCAGGTTTAGTTCCTTCTGAGTGTAAACGTATTTCAGGTTTTTATGATCTGAAAATAGATCAAAACTCTCCCCATAGAGGTAGTGTCTCCAGACTTTCAGTGCAAATACAATCGCTGCCAACTCTAGATCATGGATAGGGTAGTTCTGTTCATGGGTCTTCAATTGCCTTGAAGCATAAGCTACTACTTGTCCCTCTTGCATCAACATCATGCCTAATCCAATCAACGAAGCATCGGTGTATAGGGTGTACCTCATACCATGAGTAGGCATGACTAAAACAGGTGTCGAAGTTAACCTTTTCTTCAATTCTTAGAATGCTTATTCACACTTATCATTCCAGAGGAACTTCTCTTCCTTTCTAGTTAATTTATTCATTGGCCCAACCAATTTTAAAAAATCTTAAATGAACCAACGGTAGTATCCAGCCAAACCTAAGAAGCTTCTGATTTCTGTGAGAGTCATAGTTTGCTTCCAGTTTGATACTGCCTCTACTTTCTCGGGGTCTACTAATATCCCTTCCACCAAAACCACGTAGCCAAGGAACTTGACCCATTTCATCCATAACTCATACTTGTTAAGCTTGGCATACAGTTCATTTCTTCTCAGTACCTCCAAGACGATATCCAAATATTCCACATGCTTAGCCACAAATCTAGAGTAGATCAGAATTTCATCCACAAACACCACGACAAACCGATCTAGGTACTATTTGAAGACTCTGTTCGTCAGATCCATAAATGCAACCAATGTATTGGTCAAACCAAATGACATCACGGTGAACTCAAAATGCCCATATTAAGTTTTGTACGCCGTCTTGTATATGTCAGACTCTCTGATCCTTAGCTGATGATACTCTGACTTTAGATCAAGCTTGGAGAAGTGAATGGCACCCCTCAACTGATCAAACAGGTCTTCTATTTTGGGCAATGGGTATTTGTTCTTTATCGTTGCTTGGTTTAGCCTCCGATGGTCCACACACAGTCTCAAGGATCCACCCTTTTTCTTCATAAACAATACTGGAGATCCTCATGGCAACTCACTGGGTTTGATAAATCCCTTCTTGCGGAGCTCATTCAATTGTGTCTTCAGCTCAATTAGTTCTACCAGTGCCATTCGGTAGGGTGGAATGGTTATGGAATCAGTGCCTGGATGCAACTCGATCTCGAAATCCAACTGTCTGTGTGGTGGGAGTCCAGGTAGATCATCTGAGAACACATCTGCATATTCCCATACTACAGGTATCTCCTGTATTTCCATAGACTTTCAGGCATCGTCTTCTAACAATTGATTGAAGTCCTCTTTCTATTTTATAGAGTATAGCATGGCTAACATAGGACTCCTTGGCAATTTCTGCATGTTCCTACTTATCTTTAGTAACTCACCAGATGGTAACTTCACAGTCACTCTTCGTCTCTGACAATCGATCTGTGCTTGATATTGGGTCAACCAGTCCATACCCAATATCACGTCATATCCATGAAAATGGAGTGCACAGAGATCAGCTGAAATCAACTTGTCCCCAAATCTAAGGTCACATCTACAATATCTCCTTGAACTCACTGTAGTCCCGATGGGTGTGGCTACATCTAATGTCACTGATTGTAGACTTATTACCAATTGTAATATATCCACTAGGTTCTCAGAAATAAATGATCTAGTGGCATCGGAATCAAACAAAATATGCATAGCGGTGCCAAACAAAAGAAATGTATCTTCCACTATTGGACTGGGATTAGTCTGGGCGTGTACGACATACAGTCGGGCCTGATTTCTCTATTGTGTTTGGGACTGTTGTTGCTATCTCTGTTGTGGATGACTACTCTGCCACATGTCTATTGTAGCTACTGAGGGGCTGGGGCTGGAGTTGGTGCTCTGGTAGGACAGTGTCTAGATAGATGCCCTCTCTAATTGCACACAAAATATAACCTTTGTTTCTTAGCCCTTTCTCTCTGATCATCGGTAGCACAATCTGGTCGAGTCTGTTGGGTCGGTTGCCTATCATAAGTATGTGTCTAGCCCTGGGCCTGAGGTGCTCTGTACCCATCTTGCCTGCTTTTCTTCTTCTGTGGGGCTCTCGTGGCTTGACATGGATGTAACCTCTTGTTTCTATTTCTCAATGCAGGCTCATACTCAAGGTCTCACTCAACAAACTGGGCTCTCTCTATTGTCTCTTCAGGGTAGTCAGTTTCAGAGGAGCTATAATCTTCCTGATTTATACCTTTAGTCCCTCGATGAATCTGTTGGTCTTGGACTAGTCTCTAATCAACTCTAGGACAAACCTAGACAACTCGGTAAATCTTCGGTCATACTCGGCCACTGCCATGGTCTTTTGAGCTAGCCATATGAACTCGGTCTATAACTGTTTGGTCTTCACCGTAGACAACAAGTGACCATATAATAGAGCCTTAAATTGCTCCCATTTCATGACAGACTCATCCATTGTGGGGTCGTTCATAATCATCTCCCACCAATGGTAGGCAGGTCCTACAAATTGATGCACTGCTAGTGCAATTCTCCTCGGTCCGGTAACCCCTATAGCATTTAAATGCTTGTCTATCTCTGTGAACCATCTGTATACTGCCACATCATCAATCATGCCCTCAAATGAACTAGGTTGTAGCTTCTGAAACTCAATCAATAAATCCTTCTGCTCCCTATCATACCCTGTCAGTCGATCATGTGCTACTGAACCAACAGGAATCGGTCCCTAATGAGTCTGGGGCTAGGGTTGTGCCCCTAGCTATGGCTGCATTGGTGTCAGTGTTTATATAGATGGTTGCAGGATCCTCACGACCTGCTCCACTAATTTCTGAGTGATCTCAGTGATCATCTCGGGCGTCACCATCGCCCCTACTGGCGTTGCTGCCCCTAGGGTCCCCTCATCCCCCTGCCTTGACTCATCTGTGTTGGCATCTCTAATTGTGTTCCTTCCTATATTTCCCCTTGTTCTCGCCATTATCTACAAGGAAAAAGTTACTTTTAGTATCCAGTAGTTCAATCAAAATGAAATAAAAAATTTTCCAACATTCAAAGGTATTTATATTAAATCTCAACCTCAATCTAGGCTATGCAACCCCTTTTTTCAACACTCTGGATACCGAGTGCTCCTGCAACTTGTGATAATCTCCATCTTTCAAAGTTCTTATTCATTATCTTGCGACCCTTTAGTCGAAGCCATTTTCTCATGTTATTTGTACCACCATAGCTCTAGATTGATGTTTCTAAGTTTTCGATTGTTCTGTGGCCTATTGGTTTATGCTTCTAAGTCGAACTTTGAGGTTTCCATCCCTCATGTATGTTTTCAGGGTACTAGATTTGTTTGGTTTCTAGTGGTAATACTCAAAATAATTATACATATATAACATGAAATCAAGCAAGCAAGCAATCCACGCTAGCATAATGAAATTCCAAGCTTCAATCTGTGCCTCCAGGTCCATGCGTCCCTTACCACCCTCGCCCATCAGCACAAGCTTCCACTCAGAGATTTCATTACACCCACACAATTTCACAAATGTCTCAGTTTCTAAGGGTCAGCAAGCCCCACTATGCTTGACCGTCCCATACTAGTCAAACACAATGAGCACAAGTTCTTCCAAAGATACCTATCATTCACCAAACATGGTTTGTCAATCTTCAAGTCTAGGATTCCTCCATACCCCCAAATCCCTATGTGTCCCATACCACATAGAAACCAAAGATACAGGATCCTCCTGATCTCGTGTCCTGATCAATGAAGTGTTCCTTTCCACACATTTTCAGTCTCTAGCTTATGTCCTATAAGCTTTTATTTAGGTTTATGATCCATTGTGCCTTCATGACAACACCAAATCTCTATCTACGGTTTCTAAGGTCTCATCCTTCAGCTGAAAGATTCCTTTTGCTGAATCAACACTGACACTACTTTTCTTGTGATACCATCGGTCCAAAATTTACCCTAGGGACACTTCCAAAGTAGGTATCAATCCTCAAGGACACCTCCTTGGAACAGGCATCAAACCATCAGGGACACCTGACTCGAAGGTGGGCATCAGACCCTCAAGGACACCTCTTCAAGAAGACATCAAACTATTTAGGACACCTCTCTGGACAAGCGTCTCACCTATGAGTAAACTTAGGATGCGTTGGCATCGCTGTTATATTCTAGCAAGCTAACCACCTAAGGTGGCATCTATCCATTTATTCAAACATTCGCCCAATATATCTAATAACTGGACACTGATACCAGCTTTGTAACACCCCAACCCCCGGTACGTGCATCTCGCGGGCCCCGGGCAGAGATCGGAGTGCTACTAAATTCATCTTCTCTCTGTTTGTTTCTTTCAAAATTGTGTTTGCAGTTCTTCTTTCAAGTAATGATAAAATCAATTTCAATAGACGTGAAAATTTTTATTTCGAAATAAAATTTCTAAGTAAATAAAATGGATCAGTGAAATTACAAGTAAAATGGGAAGCTTCAAATCTAACATTTCAACAATCCAAAGATTTTTGAAATAAACCAAAAATATTTAAGTCAATGTATAAAACGATCAGTCCAAAAGAATAGGGCACATACCTAGTTCAAATTAAGTACAAAAATATTATAGACAAAAAGAAATTAACAACCTCCCCAGTGAGGTTTCAACATAATAATCAGAGTCGCCTGGAGATGGTCAACTTGCACCGTGTCAACTATCACCTGGAATAGAAAAGTGGGGTGAGCTTGAGAGCCTAGTGGACCATACAACACATCACTAGCATTATTCAGAGCAAAATACAAAACATGCAAACACTTTCATTACATTAATGCGTTTCAAACACTTTATTGTTTTTTGTTGCAATTAAGACTGAAAGGTTTGTGGCCTCGGTGTCCCACTCGTGGTCCAGGAGCGAATCTAGAGGCAATGCCCGAGGGCCGGTTACCTTTCGGGACACCCACGATGACACCCAAAGGCCGGTCATTGCCCTAGTATGTAGTTTTAGTCTTAATTTAATCTTCTTTAGTTTCACAATCACATTGCAAATCACACATCATAAGTAATATTTCGAACACATGTAAATCAATCATACTGACGTTCAAATAATTCATTAATGGCATGAATTATTTCATATTGTCTAAGCATGTGAGCATAGCAATTTTTAAACAATCAACATGTTATCACAGCATTCAACCAATCATTCCAATCAATAATCACTCAAGAACAATCCTAGCATGCTCCTAAAGTGCATATTCAAAATAATCAATCATCACGTTTAGTATTTAAAATCCAAATAATAGTAAGGAGTACAGTAATCACACCCACCTTATTTTTCGAGTCCCTTACGCCTTTGCGCCGCCCTTCACCACTCTTTCATTTTTAATCTGAAAAATAAAAATCATTCTATTGAGTCCAACGCATCTACAACTCATTCGAATTAAATTTAAAATAGTTTCTCGGGCTCGGATATATATTTTTGTTTTATTTTATTTTTCAAGTACTCGCGAGGTTTAATATATAATATTAATGCAAATATAAACATTTAATGAAACAATCAATAAGGGTGCATTCTAGTACCACTTAGGCCATTTTATATATAATATGCAAGCAAATATGGTTAAAAAGTGTGTGAGTTAGAAATCATCTCTACCTCGATTTACATGTTCTTTATGTTGCTTGATCCTCGTTGTGGTGCCGGTCCTCCAAGTTTCCTATAAAAGCACTCAAGTCTTAATTGGCATTGATTTTAGCTCCTAAACTTGGATTTAGGTTCAAAATACCTCTGAACTGTTCTCGAGCTCAAAATAGCCCATGAACTATGATGCGGATTGTTTAAGGTCCAATTTACAAATTATATATACAATATACCAAACTTCAAGAGGCCATAGCTTGAGTTTTGGGACTACGTTTTATGTGATTCTTGGGTCTATCTTATAGTGCTCTGGACGAAAAATGTCATGGCAATGGCCATTTTCCTCAGTTCGGCCCATGTTTGAATAGGTTGGGGTTTGGATATCCGATTGGGGTCATTCTTGAGTATACTTGACAAGGTTCAACATGGTAGTGACAGTTTCCTTGGATCATGCCTACACTATTCCAAAAATGTCATGAAAGTTACTGTTTTGTAACTAATGTTCAATGATAATTTTAGCCTTAGTTCGGAGCCTATGGCTGACATAATTTTGTGATTTCATAGGTGTTGAAAAGCTTATTCTGGTCAATTTTTTATGGTAAAGGGTTTTGACCTTTTTGGGCATTCTATAGTCTTCAAAAACTTACCCAAAGTGGTATGGGCTTTTTAGGTTATAATATAACAAAAACTTTGTATGAAATAAAAGGAATAGAAAAAAGAATTTTAAAGAGACTAAGGAGAGAACTTATACCTCAACTTTAACTACTCTTCCTTCTAAACTTTCATTCTCTTCCTTTTCTCTCAAGCACACTTCAAATGTTTCAATATGGTGTGAGGAGAATAGGGGAAGAGGTCTTCTATTTATAGTAGAGCTTTGATCTTTAAGGATAGTGTTTAAGGTATGGTAGAGGTAAGGGAAGAATAATGGAGAGTCAAGGGGGGTCATGTATGCTTGTTTGCAAGCAATTGTGAGTATTAATGATGGTGGGTTGAAGCATATTATTCATATACTTTAAAGTTATTTTTAATTAATTAAAGATGATACTATCATGTTTGATTAATTAAAGATGATGGTGGTGATGGTTGATAATATTATTCATTTAATTTAAAGTTATTTTTATTTAATGAAAAATGACACTATTAATTAAAGATGATAGTTGTGGTGGTTGAAAAATATTATTCATGTACTTTAAAGTCAGTTTTACTTAAAGATGATAATGGTGGTAGTTAAAAAATATTATTTATGTACTTAAAAGTCATCTTTAATTAATGATGATGGTTGAAGACCGCAATCATCATTAAAGATAGAGTTTAATTAATGTAATACCCTAGAATTTTGTGAATTAATTTCAAAGATTTTAATAAATTTTTGGGTGCAAATTGTGGGTTGGCACATGAAAAATAAATTATATTAGAGATATAGAAAAATTAAGCAAATAAGACCTTAATTTGATAATTAAATAAAAATTCAGGTTTAGTAGAATTAATTATGAAATTTAGAGAATTGCTTAAGAAATAAATAGAAATAAAGTATATACATATATTGGCTAATATGTGAATAAATAAGGTGTGTGTTAGCATAAAAAATGTTAATGCCACATATTATGGGAATAGGTACATAGAAAAATTTATATAATTAAATAAAAACGTAGTGTACATGTATTTATTAAAAATAAATGAAGCATTATGTAAATATTAGTGTATAATTACATAAATTACTAGTTGAAAATAAAATATGAAATAAATAAAAATACATGGAAATGAAAAATATTGATTATTTAATTAATAGCATTAAAAATATTAAAGAAATAGAAATATATAAAATAAATGCAATATTAAATAATTAGAAGGGGGAAGAATATTAGCAAATCATCAAAATAAAAGGGAATATATAAGAAAATCAAATTTTTATCAATTAGGAAGTGTCTAATTGACAAAAATTCAGATTATAGAAGCTTTAGAAAGTGATTTTGTAATTAGAAACACGATCCAATGGCCAGAAGTTCATCATCTGCACGATCTAAGATCTCACGGTCACGATCAAAGTTAAAACGGCACCCGGATGCACCGAACCACGCAAATCCAACGGCCCAGAAACGATCGGCCTGATCTAATGGTTCGGATCATTTTTGTTGATCGTGAAAGTATAGCGATTGAGGAAAATCCAACGTCCAGGATCTGTGCATCCATTCTGATGATCATCTGTGCTACACTCGACGTCCATCCAACGGCAAAGATCAAAGTCGTTTTTTCTAAATTGCGAACGGTGCTGCGCTCGAGGATGATCAACGGTCCATATCAAATCTGAAAATCTCGATCGTGATCTGATGCTGTGATCGAGGATCATCAACGACCAAGATTTCATCCGCCAAAACTCAATCGCGAACAAACACTCCGCTCGAGGAAATTCGACGTACGAGATCGAAGATCCGATTCTGTTGCTTGATCCGAAAACAATTTAACGGTGCCGATCAAATCCGACTTCATGTCTCGAGGAAAATCTAACGGCCAACGTCTTATCCACCCGATCTGATCGCGAAACGTATCTCGGGGACGATCCTACGGTCCCGATTAAAGGCTCCGATTTAAATAACCAATAATTCGAATTAAATCAACAAAAATACATCAAAAATTCAAAAATTGGTTTCTAAAATCCCAAAAATTTCTAAAAAAATCACTTGCTAATCTCTTGTGCTTGGGGGGCACGAAATGTTGAAGGATTGACAAGTTTCTTTCAATGAGAGCACTACAAACTTGCCATTCTATACACTTTTGAAGCCTATATAAACCCCCCATGCTCACAAATCAAATCATCCCAAGCAACAAGAGTTGAGTTTTCATATTGTGCTTCAAGCACTCTTCTTGGCACCCCTTCTCACTTTTCTTTTCTCTCTTGAGTGTAAGAAGTTCTTGGTTTGGGGATTCTTCTTGGGTGATTGTCTTGGTGTTTGAGCATTGGGAACTATTGCTTCAACTTTGGGGGAAACTACATATCAAGGTGGAAGTGATTTCTCTTACACCCCTTTTTCTTATTCAAAATTCTAGCATGTTCATTGTGTGTATGGTTTTAAAATCAAAAGATTTTCAGTTCTAGCATTCTAAAATATTTTTCAGTTTTAGATTTGATTCCTACTTGAATTTATGCATGCATATTGATCATACCATGCCTAGTATCATGTTTAGGTTTTATTTCAATATGTGATGCATGATTGTGAGTGCTCCATGATTTAATTTTCAGTTGGATCATATGCTGAATTTATTTATTTTTAGTCTCATGTTTTGAAATTTATTTCATAATTCTAGAGTATGTGATTTAACAAAGATGATGGTGAAAATAACCACGTACCATCATAGCACACATGTGGGGTGCTATGGTGTAACACCCATCGGGACACACCCACGTCATGGTGTGTTACTCACAAGGTACTGTCCCCTCCCCTTGGGGTTTTCCTCCGCCTCCATGGAGATTCGAACCAAGGACCTGGGGCATAAGTACCTTTTCATTCCTCATCCGCTACCATTGAGCTACTAGCTCAATGGTAGTGGATGAGGAATGAACAATGTACTTATCCCCTAGGTCATGGGTTCAAAACTCTGCGGAGGCGAAATAAAATCCCAAGGGGGGGAACAATACATTGTGAGTAACACGCCATGACATGGGTGGGTCCCGGTGGGCGTTACAATAAAAGGCGCCTTTTTATTGTTACACCCACTGGGACCCACCCACGTCATGGCGTGTTACTCACAAGGTACTGTTCCCCCCCCCTTGGGATTTTATTTCGCCTCCGCAGAGTTTTGAACCCATGACCTAGGGGATAAGTACATTATTCTTGCAACATCCGCTACCATTGAGCAAGTCCTGATGGGTGTTACTATTGTAACACCCACTGGGACCCACCCACGTTATGGCGTGTTACTCACAAGGTACTGTCCCCTCCCCTTGCAGTTTTCCTCCGCCTCCGTGGAGATTCGAACCAAGGACCTGGGGCATAAGTACCTTGTTCATTCCTCATCCACTATCATCGAGCTACCAAGGGGAGGGGACACTACCTTGTGAGTAACATGCCATGACGTGGGTGGGTCCTGGTGGGTGTTACAATAAAAAGGCGCCTTTTATTGTAACACCCACCGGGAATCCTACTGGGACTCTTACCCACGTCGTAAGGCCCACGTCAAGGCGTGTCACTCACAAGGTACTGTTCTCCCCCCCCCTTGGGATTTTATTTCGCCCCCGCGGGGGGGTGAACCTATGCGCTAGGAGATAAGTACATTGTTCTTGCAACATCCGCTACCATTGAACCAATTGGCTCAATGGTAGCGGATGTTGCAAGAACAATGTACTTATCCCCTAACTCATGGGTTCAAAACTCCGCGGAGGCAAAATAAAATCCCAAGGGGAGGGAACAGTACCTTGTGAGTGACATGCCATGACGTGGGCCCTACAACGTGGGTAAGAGTCCAGTAGGATTCCCGGTGGGTGTTACATATGAATGTTCTTTTCATATGATTGGTTCATATGGTTTTAAGACCAAAGTACTTGCTTGGTGGGTAATGTCCCGTGAAGTCCAAAAGTCCAATGAAATTGGCTAACAAAAACCATATTTCACTCTAAGGAGGTACTTTGTTTAGAACATCAAGGGGTTCAAAAACCCTTTTGGTCTAAATTACAACTCTAAACAATTGGTTGTTTGAAACGTTTAATGTATGCAAGTGTTTGAATTATGGATGTGCTATTGCTTTGAGTTTGAAAAATGGTTGTTTGATAAAGATCCACTGAGCTTTGTGCTCACCCCTTACTCTTATTTTTTTCAGGAAATTAAATTCTGAAGGCTATGGAAATTAGATAGTTTTGATTTAGCAAGTTTCTATTATCTTAAAAGTTTTTTTTCAATGTAAGGGCAAGTTGCCCAATTTTGAATACGACTTCCGCTAAAAGTTAGTATTTCTATTTTGAGATTATTGATCAACAATGTAATAGTTTACAAAGTTATATACTTTCTTTTATTAATAAAGAATTTCTCTTTACCTTTAATTGCCTTGATTTTATTAAATGTGAATTTGTACTATTGAATTTATTCTAAGGCATGTGCTATTGAGAAATAGAAAGTCAAGTGTGTGTCACTTGTAAAGTAACACCGGCCCGACTCGCCGTTTGGTTAAGTCCACCGTCAAAATAATAGTGGTTGTCCAAAACTCAAGAAATGCGGGGGTTGGGGTGTTACAATTAATTATTTTAATTAGTTAAAATAATTAATTAAATAATTAAAATAATCAACTTTACTATTTATGACACTATTAAAATAACTAAATATTTGAAGATTTGTTTTTTTATTTTTATATTATTTGTTATTTATTATTCTTATTTATTATTGTTATTATTTATATTATTTTTACCTTTATTATTTATTTATTTATTTATTACTTTTCTTTAATTCTCCTTTGCTTCTTGAGCATTTTGACACGAAGCTCATTATCTAATTTGATAATTTTGCCTTTAAAATAGTTTTTTGAAGTTTATCGTATCCGTGTCAGACTAGTTGAGCGATGTAATTCTTGATAATGGTCAACCTTTGTTGACCAAGGTTATTTGACACTTAATTACAGTTATCTTGGATAATTATAGGCTTAGAAACCCTCGTAGACTATTATAGAATGTCAAAGACTAACTTACTTAAGCCAAAGAAAAGCAAACATATAACGGTCTATGATGGTCTATAATAGTCTATGATATTCTATGGTGGTGTATAATGGTCTATGATCGTCTATAGTAGTGTTTGTCAACTCTAAGTAAGTTCATTTTTCACTGCAAATGATAATGCACAATCATAGACTATCAAAGACCATTATAGAACCCCATAGACTAACATAGACCACCATAGACCATAATGTCTTAGTCATTCTTTGGTTCAAATTAGCTCATAAACAAGTACATGCATCGTCAACCACTATAATTAATTATAAATGACAATAAACCCTTATAAACCTGTAACACCCCAACCCCCGTATCTTTAAGCATTGTACATGACCACAATTCTCTTGACAATGGACTTAACCAACTGGCGGGTTGGGCTGATGTTACTTTACAAGTGATACTCACTTGTTCTTTTCTTTTCAATATCTCGTGCCTTTGTATGAAAATTCAAGAATACAAAATTTTCATTTTAATAGAATCAAGGCAAATTAAAAGAGATAAAGAAATTCAAACTATTTTATTCATAATAGAAACAATAATTGAAAGTACTAAACTTCTCAAAGAAAACTAATTATTACAGCGAAAAACTTCAAAAAATACTTTTCAGGAGAAAAACATAAAAACTTTGGGCAACATGCCCTTAAAAATTCTAAAAAATATAATGAAGAAAGTTTCTAAGGACTATCCATGTTCAACTGCTTCATAGATTTCACGTTCCTGAAAAATAAGAAAGGAAGGAGTGAGCACATAGCCCAGTGGATCATTTTCGAACAACCATCCTTCATATTCAAACTCATAACACAATCATAATTCAAACACTTGCAAACATTAGGCGTTTCAAACAACAATTTGTTCAAGTCGAGTCTCAGACCAAAAGGGCCTTTAATCGCTTGATGCTCTTAACTAAGTAAACAAGGGCCACTCGGCATCAACCAGTTAGTGGTATGTGTTAGCATCAACCCGTTACACAAGGTGACTCACAAGGTACTGTGGCACACGACCCTCTAGTACTTAGGTTCGAAAACCATATGACCTAACTCATATGAAAAGAGCATTCATAGTGTCGCCTTGACCACTATGATGGTACGTGGTTATTATCACCATTGTCTTTGCTTAATTCTCATATCATGATCTCATAAAATAAATTTCAGAATATGAAATCAAACTAAGACTCAGAATATACACAATCAATTCATGAAACATTCATAAAACATGCATCATACTTTAATTTAAAATCCTAAGCATGATACTAACATGGCATAGATGATATGATTGCTCAAACATGAATCAAAACTAAAATACTGAAATAAACATTTAAAATTTCTGAAACTAAAATTGAAAATCTTTGATTTCAATGAAAAACACACAACAATGAGTATGCCATGAATTTAAATAAGAACAGAAGGGTGCTCTAGAAATTACTTCCACCTTGTGACGCTTTCTTTAGAAATTTCGGCAACAACTTCCCCACCTACTAGTGCCAATGAAGATCACCCAACTTAATTCCTTAAATTCGAGAGAAGAACTTCTCAAGCACAAGTAAGAGGAAGGAAAGATGGGAAGAGGTGCCAAGAAGAAGGCTTAGAGAAAATAAGAGGAAATTTTAACTCTTATTTTTGGAATGAGGGATTTGAGAGCCTAGGGGGGTTTATACAGGTTTTCAAAGGGAGAAAAATAGAAACTTTTGTGTTTTTCTTGGAATAAAACACCTAAATTCTTTTTAATTTCGTACTTTATAATTTTAAGGAAAAAATGAGTATTTTTTGGATTTTTTTTTAAATTTTAGAAATCAAGTTTTGGATTTTAGAAACATTTTTTCAAATTTTTCGTGATTTTTCTGAATTTTCAGTTTTAATTTTGGAGCATTCGATCTGGGCCGTCAAATTTTCCTCGAGTGCAGCAACGGTTCGCGATCAACTAAAACGTCTCAAATTTGGATCGTCGGATCGTTCCTCGAGCGCAACAACAGATCTCGTTCGCGATTAACGAAAGCGCCTAAGATCTGGACCGTCAGATCAACCTTGAGCGCAACACACGGATCTCATTCGTGAACAATGAACTCGCCTAGACTGTCGGATCAACCTCAAGTGCAGTGTTTGAATTCGCGATTATGTTTTTGCGCCTGCGTTGTGAGCCGTTGGATTTGATGGATCGATCGTGGCCGTTTGATCTTGATGATTCGGTGCACTCATGTGTTGGTGAGGATTGTCCTGCGGCCGTCATATCGTGAGATCAGATTTAGATCTACGGTTTGCAGCCGTTGGATGTGTTTTAAGTTTATTTTTTTGATTTTTCAGCTGAATTTCGTGTTTTATTTTTGAATTTTTGCCAAATCTTGATCCCAATTGACTCTCTAATCCTATTTTCATAAAAAATTGCACATATCCTTGTATTTTTTGCTATGATATCTCATGTTATACACTATATTCATATATTTTCTCCCAAAAATCCGTTAAATTGATTTTATTCTTCATTTTGGTAAACTAGGACTTACCAAATTTTTCATCCGTCAATTCTATATAATTTTCTAAATAAAAATTCAAATTTCATATGAATTTTTTTGAGATGTTACAAAACCATTATAGACAACTAGAGACCATCATAGACTCTTATAGAAGGTCATAGAACAACTTACTGAAGCCAAGGAAAGACTAACATATTATGGTCTATGATGGTCTGTTGTAGTCTACCATAGTTTGTGGTGCCCTATAATGGTTTATGATCGTCTACAGTAGCCTTTCTAAACTATAAGTAAGTTTATTTTCGACTGCAAACATCAATGCACAATCATAGACCATTATATAAGGTCATAGACTAGGTTACTTAAGCCAAGGAAAAACTAACATATTATGGTCTATGATGGTTTGTAATAGTCTATGACAGTTTATAGTAGTCGATAATGGTCTATGATTGTCTTTAGTAGCCTTTTTAGATTCTAAGTAAGTTCGTTTTTAACTACAAACATCAATACACAACCATAGACCATCATAAACTATTATATAGACCACTATAGACTGTCATAGACCACTACAGACTATCATAAACTATAATGTATTAGTTTATCATTAGTTTAAGTAAGTTCAAACAATTACAAGGATCAAAAACCACTATAGATAATTATAAATGACTATAAACCCTCATAGACCATTATTGGCAATTATAGATCATCATAGACCATTAAAGAAGGTCAAAGACCAACTTACTCAAGCCAAAGAAAGACTGGCATATTATGGTCTATAATGGTCTGTATTAGTCTATGATAGTTTATGGTGGTTTATAATGGTATCTGATCTTCTATAGTAGTCTTTTTCAACTCTAAGTAAGTTCATTTTCGACCGCAAACATCATTAACCACTATAGACAATTATAAATGACTATAAAACCTCACTGATCATTATAGAGAGTCATAGAACAACTTATTTAAGCCAAAGAAATACTAATATATTATGGTCTACAATGGTTTATGGTAGTCTATTATAGTTTATGGTGGTCTATAATGGTCTATGGTCGTCTATAGTACTCTTTTTCAAGTGTAAGTAAGTTAATTTTTCGACTACAAATATCAATACACAATCATAGACCATCACAGACCATTATAAAACGCCATAGACTATCGTAGACCGCTACAGACCGTGATCGACCATAATGTAATAGTCTCTCTTTGGTTTAAGTAAGATCATTGATAATTACAAGCTTAAAAAGCCACTATAGATAATTATAAACTGTTATACACCCTCATAAACCATTATAGATAGCTAGAGGCCATCCCAGGCCATTATAGAAGGTCATAGACCATTATAAAAGATGACTATAGATAATTATTTACAGTCGTTTATGATAGTCTATGGTGGTCTATAATAGTTTATGATTGTTGGTAGTTGTTTTTTTAAACTACAAGTAAGTTCATTTTCAATTACAAACATCAATACATAATCATAGTCCATCATAAACCATTATAGACAACCATAGACTACGTATACCAGTACAGACCATCATAAACCATAATCTATTAGTCTCTACTTGGTTTAAGTAAGTTCATAGACAATTAAAGGCATAAAAAATCACTATAGATAATAATAAATGACTATAAAACCTCGTAGACTGTTATAGACAACAAGAGATCATCATAGACCATTATAGAAGGTCATGGACCAACTTACATAAGCCAAAGAAAGACTAATATATTATGGTCTATGATGGTCTGTACTAGTCTATGATAGTTTATGCTGATCTATAATGGTCTATGATCATCTATAGTAGTCTTTTTCAACTCTAAGTCAGTTCATTTTCGACTGCCAACATCAATACACAAAAATTTACCATCATCGACTATTATAGACCACCATAGACTATCATAGACTACTACAAACCATCATAGACCATAATGTATTAGTCTGTCTTTGGTTTAAGTAAGTTCATAGACAATTACAGGCATCGAAAACCACTGTAGATAATTAGAAATGACTATAAAACCTTATAGACCATTATAGACAACTAGAAACCGTCATAGACAATCATAGAAGGTCATAGACCAAGTTACTTAAGCCAAAGAAAGACTAACATATTATGGTCTACGATGGTCTATAGTAGTCTATGGTGGTCTATAATGGTCTATTACCATTTGTAGTAGTCTTTTTCATCTCTAAGTAAGTTCATTTTCGACTACAAACATCAATACACAATCATAGACCATTATAGACCATTAAAGACTACTAGAGATTATCATAGACCATCATAGATCATAATGCATTGGTCTCTCCTTGGTTTAAGTAAGTTCATAGACAATTACAGGCACAAACAATGACTACGAAAAATTATTATAAATGACAGTATATCCTCGTAGACCATTATGGACAACTAGAGACCTTCATAGACCATTATAGTAGGTCATAGACCAACTTACTTAAGCCAAAGAAAAACTAACATATGATGGTCTAAAATGCTTCATAGTAGTCTATGATAGTCTATAGTGGTCTATAATGGTCTGTGGTCATCTATGGTTGTCTTTTTTCAAGCTTTAGTAAGCTCATTTTCGACTACAAACGTCAATACACAATCATAGACTATCACAAACCATTATAGACTACCAAAAACTATCATGGACCACTACAAACCATCATAGACCATACTATATTAGTCTCTCTTTAGTTTAAATAAATTCATAGATAATTACAGGCGTCAAAAACCACTACAAAAAATAATTATAAATGACAGTAAACCCTCATAGACCATTATAGACAACTAGAGACCTTTGTAGACCATTATAGAAGGCCATAGACCAACTTACTTCAGCCAAAGAAAAACTAACATATTATGGTCTATAATGGTCCATAATAGTCTATGATAGTTTATGTCAGTCTATAATGGTTTATGGTCATCTATGGTAGTCATTTTTCAAGCTTAAGTAAGTTCATTTTCGATTAAAAATGTCAGTACACATCATAGACTATCATAGACCATTACAGACAATCATCGACTACCATAAACCACTACGAACCATCATAGACCCTAATGTATTATTCTCTCTTTGGTTTAAGTATGTTCATAGACAATTACGAGAATCAAAAACCACTATAGATAATTATAAATTACTATAAAACCTCATACACCATAGAGACCATCATAAGCCATTATAGAAGGTCAAACACCAGCTTACTTAAGTGAAAGAAAGACTAACACATTATGGTTTATGATTGTCTGTAGTAGTCTTTGATAGTCTATGGTGGTATATAATGTTGTATGATTTTCTATAGTAGTCTTTTTAAACTATAAGTAAGTTCATTTTTACTACAAACATCGATACACAATCATAGACCATCATAGACCATTAAAGGCCATCTTACAGTACCATAGATCGCTATAGACCATCATAGACCATAATGTATTAGTCTATCTTTTGTTTAAGTAAGTTCATAGACAATTACAAGCATCAGAAACCACTATTGATAATTATAAATGACTATAAACCCTCATAAACCATTATAGAATACTAGAGACAGTCATAGACCTTTATATTAGGTCATAGACCTACTTACTTAAGCCAAATAAAGACTAACATATTATGGTTAATGATGGTCTGTAGTAGTCTATGACAGTCTATGGCTGTCAATATTGGTCTATGATCGTCTCTAATATTGTTTTTAAACTCTATGTAAGTTCTCTTTTTACTACAAATATCGATAGACAATCACAGACCATCATAGACTATTATAGCCTACCATAAACTATCATAAACCACTACAGACCATCATAGACCATAATGTATTTGTCTTTCTTTGGTTTAAGTAAGTTCATAGGCAATTACTGTTATCAAAAACCATTATTGATAATTGTAAATGACTACTAAACCTCATAGATCATTATAGAAAACTAGATACCATCTTAGAAAATTATACAAGATCATAGATGAATTTAGTTAAGACAAAGAAATACTAACATATTATGGTCTTTGATAGTACATGTTTGTCTATAATGGTTTGTGATCATTTATAGTAGTCTTTTTAATCTCTAAGTAACTTCATTTTCAACTATAAACATCAATACACAATCATAGACCATCATAGACCATTATAGACCACCATAGACTATCATAGACCACTATAAACCATCATACACCATAATGTATTAATTTTTCTTTGGTTTAAGTAACATCATACACAATTACAAAAATAAAAAACAACTATAGATAATTATAAATGATTACCAAACCTCATAGACCTTTATAGATAACTATAGACCATCATGTATCATTACAGAAGGTTAAACACCAACTTATTTAAGCCAAAGAAAGACTAACATATTATGGTTTACGATATTATGGTCTACGATAGTTTGTAGTAGTTTATGATAGTCTATGGTGGTCTATAATGGTCTATGATTGTCAATAGTAGTTTTTTTCAACCTTAAGTAAGTTCATTTTCAATTACAAACATCAATACACGATCATAGACCATTATAGATTACCGTAGACTCTTATAGACAACTATAGACCATCATAGACCAAAATGTATTAGTCTCTCTTTGGTTTAAGTAATTTCAAAGACAATTATAAGCATAAAAAACCATTATAGATAATTATAAAGGATCATAAACCGCCGTAGACCATTATACACAATGAGAGACCATCATACACCATTATAGAAGGTCATAGACCAACTTACGCAAGCCAAAGAAAGATGGATATATTGTCATCTATGATGGTTTATAGTAGTTCATGATATTCTATAATGGTAGTTCATTTTTAACTATAAACATCAATATATAATCATAAATGATCATAGACTACTATAGATAACAATAGACTATTATAGACGATAATGTGTTAGGCTATCTTGTGTTTAAGTAAGTTCATAGATAATTACAAGCATAAAAAACCATTATAGGTAATTATAAATAACTATAAAACATCATAGACAATTGTGGACCACTAGAGACCATTGTAGACTACTATAGAAGGTCATAGACAAACTTACATAAGGCAAAGAATGACTAACATATTATAGTCTATAATGGTCTTTAATAGTCTATGATAGTTTATGGTTGTCTATATTGCTCCACGGTTGCCTATGGTAGTCTTTTTAAACTTTATAATAGTTTATGGTGGTCTATAATGATCTATGACCGTCTATAGTAGCCATTCTGATGTATAATTAACCTCATTTTTTTACTATAAACAACAATACACAATCATAGACCACCATAGACCATTAAAGACCACCATAGATTATCATAGACCATAATGTATTAGTTTCTCTTTGATTTTAGTAATTTCATAGACAATTACAAGCATCAAACACCACTATAGATAATTTCAAATGACAATAAACCCTCATAGACATTTATACACAACTAGAAACCATCATAGTCTGTTATAAAAGATCATAGACCAACTTACTTAAGCCAAAAAAAGACTAACATATTATAGTCATTGATGGTCTATAGTAGTCTATGATAGTCTTAGTGATCTATATTGGTCTATGATCATCTATAGTGGTCATTTTAGACACTATCTAAGTTCATTTTTTACTACAAGCATCAATACACAATCATAGACCATCATAGACTATTATGGACCACCACATAATATCACAAACAACTATAGACTGTCATAGACTATTACAGACATCAAACATCTATGATCATCCATAGTAGTCTATGATAGCCTATGATCGTCTACAGTAGTCTTTTTAAACTATTAGTTAGTTTATTTTCAACAACAAACATCAATATACAATCATAGACCATTATAGACCATTAAAGACCACCATAGAGTATCATATACCACTACAGACTATCATAGACCAAAATGTATTTGTCTCTATTTGGTTTAAGTGAGTTTCTAGCCAATTACAAGCATAAAAAGCAACTATAGATAATTATAAATGACTATAAACCCTTATAGACAATTATATATATTTGGAAACCATCATGGATCATTGTAGAAGGTTATAGACAAACTTATTTCAACCAAGGAAAGACGAAAATATTATGGTGTACAATGGTCTACAATAGTCTATGATTGTTTATAGCCGTCTTTTTCTAACTAAGTTCATTTTTCGACTACAAACACCAATGCACAATCATAAACCATCATATACCATTATAGACCACCATAAACTATCATAAAGCATTATAGACCATCATAGACCATAATATATTAGTCTCTCTTTAGTTAAAGTAAGTTTATAAACAATTACAAGCATAAAAAACCACTATAGATAATTGTAAATGGCTATAAATCCTCATAGACATTTATAGATAGCTAGAGATTTTATAGACTATTATAGAAGATTATAAATCAACTTACATAAGCCAAAAAAAAGACTAACATATTATGATCTAAGATGGTCTGTAGTAGTCTATGATAGCCTATGGTTGTCTATAATGGTCTATGATTGTCTATTGTAGTCTATTTCAACTCTAGGTAAGCTCATTTTCGGCTAGAAATATCAATACACAATCTTAGACTATCATCGACCATTATAAACTGCCATAGACTATCATAAAGCATTATAGACCATCATAGACCATAATATATTTTTTCTCTCTTTGGTTTAAGTAAGTTCATAGACAATTATAGGCATCAAAAAACTACTATAGATAATTGTAAATGACTATAAATCCTCATAGTCATTTATAGACAGCTAGAAACCATCATAGACCATTACAAAAGTTCATAGACCATTATAGAAGTTCGTAGACCAACTTATATAAGCCAAAAAAAGACTAACATATTATGGTTTGTGATAGTTTGTAGTAGTTTATGATAGTCTATGGTGGTTTATAATTGTTTGTGATCTCCTATAGTAGTCTTTTTAAAATATAATAAGTTCATTTTTTATAACAAACACCAACACACAATCATAGACCATCAAAGACTACCATCGAGTATGATAGACTAATATAGACCATCATAGACCATAATGTATTAGCCTCTCTTTGGTTTAAGTAAGTTCATAGACAATTATAGGCATCAAAAACTACTATAGATACTTACAAATGACTGTCAACCCTCAGTGACCATTATACACAACTAGAGACCATCATAGACCATTATAGAAGGTCAACGACCAGTTTATTTAAGACAAATGAAGAACATCATATTATGGTCTATTATGGTTTGTGGTAGTCTAAGATAGTCTATAGTCGTCTATAATGGTCTTTGATCATCTATAGTTGTCTTTTTAAACTATAAGTAAGTTAATCTCAACTACAAACATCAATACACAATCATATATCATCATGGACGATTATAGACCGCCATAGATTATCATGGACTACTACAAACCATCACAGACCATAATGTATTTGTCTCTATTTGGTTTTAGTACATTCATGGACAATTACAGACATTAAAAACCACTATAGATAATTATAAATGACTATAAACACTCATAGACCATTATAGAAGGTCATGGACGAACTTACTTAAAGAAAACAAACACTAACATATTATGGTTTGTGATGATTTATAGTAGCCTATGATAGTATATGATGGTCTATGATCATTTATAGTAGTCTTTTTGAACTCTAAGGAAGTTCATTTTTGAATAAAAACATCAATACCCAATCATACACTGTTATAGGCAATTATAGACTACTATAGACTATCACGAACCACAACAGACCATCACAGACCATAATGTGTTAGTTTCTCTTTGGTTTCAGTAAGTTCATAGATACTTATAGGTATCAAAAACCATTATAGATAATTATAAATGATTATATACCCTCATAGACCATTCTAAATAGCTAGAGATCATCATAGACCATTATAGAAGGCTATAGACCAACTTATAGAAGCCAAATAAAAACTAACATATTATAGTTTATGATGGTCTGTAATAGTCTAAGATAGTCCATGGTTGCAGCACTCCAATCTCCAAGACTTTCAATTGGACTTAACCACAAGGCCGGCCGGGTTGGTATTACATTTACAAGTACACAATTTGCATCATATTCTATTTCAATGATCCCAAGTCTTATTAATTCATAATAAGCACACAACCCAATTTATTTAAATTTTTATTTAATTAGACTATTATAGGAGAGATAAAAGAAATGTTCCAATCTTTATTTGTTCAATAAAATAAAGAAGTACATACTTGAATTTCAAATAATAAAAGAGTACATAAGTCAAATTAAAAACTTAATTTAGCAGAAGTCTTAATTTAAACAATCAAAATTTGGGCAACATGCCCTTACATATAAATTTTTAAATTTAAAACCCTATTTAATTTCAGTGGTCTTCATGATTCAATTTCCTGAAAAATAGGATGGGAAGGGGTGAGCACACAGCTTAGTGAATTATTCCATAAACAACTAAGTTAATAATTCAAACCAATAACACATTCAATTTCAAACACTTGCATACATTAAGCGATTCAAACAATTTGTTGTTACTGTTGTAATTCAGACTGAAAGGGAGTCCAATCGTTTGATGTTCTTATGAAAATATCCCACTTTTGGGTGGAAAGACAATTCATGTTGTCACTTTCCATTGGGATTAGGATCTCATGTCCATATTCTAAGTATTTTGGGCTATACGCATCTACACACAGTAATGAGACCCATATACACTAAGTATATGTAAATAACACTCATAGCATCACTTAGATTGCTATGATAGTATGTGTTTCAAAAACTTCAAAGTCCTAAACTCAATTCTCACATATTCATGGATCTAAATATCAGAATAATCGAATTAAGAATAAAACACTAAAAAAGCATGAAAGCAATACATAGCATGCTTCATAATTCAAATCAAACCTACACACGAAAACTAGGCATGGTATGGCATCATGAATACTTAAAAACATGCATACATGATAAACTAAATTTAAATCATGATTAAACATGTTGAAAACTGAAACTAAATGTGCTAAACTAAAAATAACAGATGCATGAACATGCTAGAAACTCAAATTGGTAAAGTAGAAGTGTAGGAAATCCCATCCACCTTAAGAAGCTTTTCTCAAAAATTTAGCAGAGGTTCCTTTCTTCTATGCACTTCAAGAACAACCAACAACTTCAAGAGTCTATAGTAGTCTATGGCAGTCTATGGTAGTTTACAATGGTCTATAATCGTATATAGTAGTCTTTTTGAACTATAAGTAACCTCATTCTCGACTAATAACATCAATACACAAACAAAGACCATCATAGACCATGAAAGACCACTATAGATTATGATAGACCACTACAAACCATCATAGACCATGATGTATTAGTCTCTCTTTGGCTTTAATAAGGTCATAGACAATTACAAGCATCAAAAACTACTATAGATAATTATAAATGATAATAAACCCTTATAGACGTTTATACACAACTAGAGACCATCATAAACTGTTATAGAAGGTCATAGACCAACTTACTTAAGCCAAAGAATCACTATCATATTATAGGCTATGATAGTCTGTAGTAGTCTATGATACTTTATGGCATTCTATAGTGGTCTATGATTACTATAATAATCATTTTAAACTCCATCTAAGTTCATCTTTGACTACAACCATCAATACACAATTATAGACCACCATAGACTATTATAGATCATCATAAAATATCATTCACCACTAAAGTCTGTCATAGACCATAATGTAATAGTCTCTCTTTTGTTTAAGTAAGTTAATAGATAATGACTAGAATCAAAAAACACTTCTAATAATTATAAATTACTATAAACCCTCATAGTCCATTATAGAAAGCCAAAGACCATCATAGACAATTATAGAAGGTCATAGACCATCCTACTTAATTCGAAAAAAGACGAACATATTATGGTCTATGATGGTTTGTAGTAATCTATAATAGTCTTGGGTGGTCTATAATGATCTATGATTGTCTATAGTAGTCTTTTTAAACTATAAGTACATTAATTTTCGACAACAAACATCAACACACAATCATAGACCATCATAGACTATTATAGATCCCCATAGACTATCATAGACCACTACAGACCTTTATAGACCATAATATATTAATATCTTTTTGGTTTAAGTAAGTTCATAGACAATTACAGACATCAAAACCCACTGTAGATAATAAAAAAATGACTACAAACCCTCATAGACCTTTACGGACAGTTAGAGACCATCATAGACCATTATAGAAGGTCATAGACGAACTTACAAAAGACGAACATAAACTAGTCTACGGTGGTCTGTAGTAGTCTATGATAGTCTATGACAGTCTATGATCATCTATAGTAATCCTTTTAAACTCTAGGTACGTTCATTTTTAGCTACAAACGTCATTGCACAATCATAGACCATTATAGAACATTATAGACGACAAATAGACTATCACATCATAAACAACTACTCACCATCGTAGACCACAATATATTGGCCTCTCTTTGGTTTAAGTAAGTTCATAGACAATTATAGGCATAAAAATCCACTATAGATAATTATAAATGACTATAAACCTTCATAAACCATTGTAGAAAATAGGAGATCATCATAGGCCATTATAGAAGATCAAAGACCAACTTACTTAAGCCAAAGAAAGACTAACATATAGTGGTCTATGATGGTTCGTATTACTCTATGATAGTCTATTGTGGTCTACGACCGCCTATAGTAGTTTCTTCAAACTCTAAGTAAGTTCATTTTTGCCTACAAACATCAATACGCAATCATAGACCAACATAGACTATTATAGACCAATGTAGACTATTATAGACCACTACAGACCATTCTAGACCATAATGCATTAGTTTGCCTTTGGTTTAAGTAATTTCATAGACAATTACAGGTATCAGAAACCACTATAGGTAATTGTAAATAGCTATAAACCTTCATTGTCCATCGTAGACAACAAGAGACCATCATAGACCCTTATAGAAGGTCAAAGACCAACTTACGTAAGCTAAGAAAAGATTAACATTTTATGGTCCATGATGGCATGTAGTAGACTATGATAGTCTATGGTGGTCTTTAGTGGTCTATGATATTTTATAGTTGTCTTTTTTAACTCTAAGTATGTTAATTTTCAACTACAAACATCAATACACAATCATAGACCATCATAGACTATTATAGACCACCATAGGTTATCGTGGACCACTACAGACTACCATAGACCGTAATCTATCAGTCTCTCTTTGGTTTAGGTAAGTTCATAGATAATTACAAGCATCAAAAACTACTACACATAATTATAAATGATTATAAACCATCATAGCCCATTATAAAAGGTCATAAACCAACTTACTTAAACAAGGAAAGACTGACATATTATTGTCTACCATGGGTTGTAGTAGTCTATGACAGTCTATGGCGATGTCGAATGGTCTATGATTGGCTATAGTAGTCTTTTTCAACTCTAAGTAAGTTCATTTTTGCCTACAAACATCAATACGCAATCATAAACCAACATAGACTATTATAGACTACTACAGACCATTATAAACCATTATGCATTAGTTTTCCTTTGGTTTAAGTAATTTCATAGACAATTACATGCATCATAAACCACTATAGATAATTATAAATGACTATAAAC
>JAJIYU010001137.1:0-39576 GCA_030144865.1 Tinospora cordifolia | reverse complement strand
TGTTTGAGAGAGTATGCTCTGTAGTTGCGTCTCGTACGATCTTCTACATCAGAAATCGAAAATTTGTGTTTCTATTGATTTATCATGTTATACTGTGGTATGTTTAATTTTCTGTTGAAATATTTATCTATCATGCTCTTGTACACAAAAGTCAGATTAAATGAGATTTCTACCACGTACCGGTACGGGGGACTTTCTGTAACACTCCAAATCTGCATCAGCTCACGCCGTCTTCTTCTCTGCTTCATTTGGATGATGCTTCAAAGTGCACTAGCAGGTTTCATTTTCACCAATGGCAGCTGCTTCTTCATTCTTTGCTTGTCCAACGTCAAAACCCAACCAACAGCTCCTCTTTCCATTTCATTATCTGTTTTTCCTCTATTCTTCTTCCTCACGGCTCAGCAGCTCAATCAACGTCCGAATCTCAACTAAATCACGCACACTCCTCTGCTCAGCTCATCCTTTTCTTCTTCTTCTACAACCAACAATTTCAAAGAGATCCAAAATAGAAATCACGACCAACAGCCCCCTGTTACACTGAACGAACGCCCAAATTACCAAACATTTTTCTGTTCTTCTTCCATCGTCTTCTTCTTCTTTTGCTCTTCATCGTTCCAAAAACCAGCACACGTGCTAACCCCTTAATATGATCATCACATAACCACCATCGTCACAACCCAAAAACTAGAAATCATACTAGAAGATTAATCTCCAAATCCCCAAAATTCCATCTTTAATTTCAGTTTTCTTCTTCCTTCTCCTTCCCTCTTTTCATCGTCACGACCAGTAAATCACGACCCCCTCTTCTATTTCTCTATTTTTCGATCATGTTCCTAATTCCTCTTTCTTTTTTCCTTTTCTCATCTTCTTTTTTTTTCCAGCTTGTTCAGCCGACACCACCGAAAAGCCCAGATTTTTCTGGTTCATGGAGTTTGCCAAATTTTCCAGAATTTTCGATCATTTTTTTTTCAGCTGGCCACATTAATTCACTTACACCTTGTTATAAACTTGTTATAACCCATTTATTTTAATTCCTAATTCCCAATATTACTTTCACCAATCGAGCAAATTTTCTAATACCTAATTTCATCATTTTTCATATTCATCACCATTATTACTTATTTTATTATTATTTTTTTCGTAAAAACTATTATTTCTTTTATTTTTAATTTTTGTTATTCTATTTTGGATCATCATTTCATTCATTTTTTTTCTACGAAAGAAATATTTATTTTATTTATCTATTTATTTGCTTGCGACGTGGCACGCTCGCAAAGTTCCAAGGTGTTACAATCCCAGATTGTTGTGATTGATCTTTTGCTCTAGTCTTACAAAGAGTTATTATTTTAACTGAAACACCACTATTTTGTCGGGATTTCTCTCCATCTTTTGTATGAAAACAAAGACCGTTTATTACATATCTGTGAAACAATAATACTTGCTCCCTAGGCACAAGTGTGAGCCATGTTAGCTTACTACAAATATTGTTTTGTCCATCAAGCTCCTTCATCTGATAATATAAAAAAGAATACAATGAGTACTACTTTGCTAAGATAATTGAATATGCATGCTAAAAAATGCTTGTTTACCTTATCATGAATCTATCTATTAAATACACCCATGTGTCTTTTACACAGCAAATGTTCATTCCTTCATAATCTTCAATCTGAATATCAAAGTTCATTCAAGTGTATTCCAATAACCAGCATAAACTTAGCTTCAACTTGAAAGAAATACTAAGATATTTCTAATTTATAATATGGATTACAAGAAAAATATACTTACTCTATGTAAGGCTGTACTTTTAAACTATTTAATAAACATACGGTGAGCAATATCCAAGATATCATAAGGCGAGCAATATCCAAGATATCAGATGGAAGCACAACTTTTTTTTTTTTTTAGTAAGAATGGGGTACCCCTCCAATATTATTTCATTTTCTTCATCTTCATTTTCAACATCTCCATTGTGTACCGATCGAATCCCTACCTCACTTGCTTGCTCAATATATTTGCTACAAAATATGGTACACTCGTTGGCACGATATTATTCAGCTATAAAACCCACTAGCTGTGCATGATTCTTAACATAACCCTTTAGTACTTTCATGAATCTAAAACACCCCAAAGATTATTACATTCAATTATTGGATGAGAAGTGGAGTAATATACATACATAATAAAGTAACTAAACATATTAAAGTAATATATTTTCTACCTCTCAAATAGATACATCCATTGATATTGGATTGGTCCACCCAAACAAGCTTCTAGTCTCAAGTGAATTATTATGTGAACCACAATATCAAAAAAGTATGGAGGAAAGAACCTTTAAAAATGCACAAAGTTTCAGCTATTGAATCATCCAAGTCCAATAATAAATTTTGATCAACCATCATATCACAAAGTATATGAAAAAATCTGTAAAGTCATGAAATTGCATATCTTAGTCCATTTGGTAGAACTCCTCTCAAGGCAATAGGCAAACTTTGTTGAATTAATAAATAAAAATCATGTGACTTTAAGCCAAATATCTTACATTTTTTAATCGATACACCATTTCCAAACTATCTAGTAACTTTAAATTTGCTAATCTTCTACAAAAAATTTGTTTCTCTTCTTTTGAAAGAGTGTGCATCACAGTAGGTAAATAGAATCAATCTCCTTGCTTCTCAACATATATCCTTAGTTCTAGTATTCATGCATTCCAAATCTTGACGAGCATTAAGCCCATCTTTTGATTAGCTTTTCACATCCAAAAGTGTGTCAATAATACTATCACATACATTCTTTTTAATGTGCATCACATCCAAATTATGACGAAAAAGCAAGCTCTACATAAATTTGATTTAATTACTTCATATGTTTTGTAATAGAATGAATCCAGATTATGTTTCACAAAAAACATTAATTTAAAGTACAATGACACATTTGTAAGCGTACTTTCCGATATGACAATTTAAAGAAAATTGACTTCTTCTTGAATGTTTGTTCCTCCTCTTTTTCTTTCTCTTCCTTTTTTAACTCTTCCCCTAGTCATTTATAATATTTTCTACCTCTACAAGAATTGCTTCACTTGTAAACCACTTTGGTTTTCCTCGTAGCTCTTGTTTACCATTAAACCAAGCTCCTATTTTTTTCAATATGGATGGCTATGATCTAAAAATCTTCTATGACCCATACGTGAGAATTTTTGACTATGACATAGTCATTCAGAGCAAGTATCCAAGTGACAAATAAGACATGTGAATCTTTGGTTGTTGGTCAAGCACTACAAGTATACAGTGTCGCAAGTAGTAAAACTGATTGAGAATCAGATGTCATCCTCTAGGAACACATTAGGGATAATAATCTAAAAGCCCATCTTAATAGTAGGGTCAATTTTATTAAGGCCGCTATTAATATGATGAGTGTTGAAACAAAAATTAAGTTCAGATTTAAATAAAATGTGTTTGAAAACTACTATAATTAACTTTCTAGGATAGTAATATCTCGTGTGATCCCCCTTAAATTCAGGTCTTAACTAATCTATATTGTGTTCTTGTAGGTTATAACACATGCCATAAAACTCCCTCTCAGTTTATCTTAATGCCTATTAATCAAAATCCTACTATCCTCTCTCGAGACGCAAAGGAAAATAACTAATGCATTAATGTTTTGTTTTTCACATGCAATCTTCTATCAAAACCAGCTACCTCCTGGTCTATTGGTTCATCTAGGTTTATAATTTGATTATTAAATCATTAAACCTCTCTCTTGAGTTAGCTAAACAGTCTAAAATCTTCCTATTTATGGCTAGTAAGTAGAAAGCATTAAGAACACAAGAAATAAAACAGAACCTCAATATAAATTAATCAAAAACTAGATTGGAATGTTCTTACCTATTACATAGGGATTAAATGCAGAATTAAGGGTTTATACATTTGATATTACATCCTAAAATAGAGAGTCTAGTTCGATATGTTGCAAATAATACAGAAACAAGAGGGACATACAATGAAAATCATACTAGAACACTCGATGTGCTTTCCTTTGCTCGTTGCTCCAATTCCTTTTGCTAAACTTTTTGCTTAATCCTTCCAAATTCAAAGAATATCCTAGAGAGAATGTTTTTCTAGTGGACAATGAGTGTCTCCCCTCTTCAAGATTACCCCCAACTGATGCCATGCACATCCCCTTTTATAGCCTAAGTTTCCTACCATTCAACAACCTGGAAGATGCCTTTTTCAGTTACATTATCGCGGTAGTGGTTGCAGTAAGTCGGGCCAGACACGGATCCACAATTCGAGGGGCATATCAAATCCTATTTTATTCTGCATTACAGTGATAGGTGGTACTTCGGTCCGTTGGTTACTATGGTAATGGACTGTCGTAATGCATTCACCCAAATTTTGATCCTCTAGTTGCTGTGGTAATAGATTGCGATAATGATTTCTAGGTTTTTTCTTATTTTCGTGCTTTGATTACCAAGGTAATAAGTTTTCCTACCACTATAATAAGTTGATTTGTGCATATTTGGTCATTTTCCGCCGTCAAACCTTTACATACTCATTCTAGACCTGCGTAAACACTTAGAATCCTTTCTCTGGCATCATATCACAAATATAAATTCATGAAATCATGTTGAAACTCTCCTAATAATGCAAATGATATGAGAATGTGCCTATTGATGCTTAACTGTGAATACAAATGTAAATATGTCTTATTTCCTACTCAAACCATGCAAAACACATGCAAAGTGCATGGAATATAGTTAGTACACTGTGCAACTAACAAATACCCCCAAACTTGAACTATTGTTCATCCTCGAACAATAACTCATCCTCCAAAACTCGAACACATGCCATATATAGTTAGTTGTGCATCCACACATCATTATGACCTCCATTTTCCAATCTTCTAGCCTGTGATTCATTGACAAGTTCTTAAAGTTGTTTAGGTTGCCTAGAATGTCAGTCCATCCTCTATTTTTCCTCAACTTCATCCCATTATTTGTTGGTATATTGGTCCTCGTAGACTGTTTCTATGATTTGTAGTCATTACTCTACTCATAGAAATCCTTTCCCAATACTAAGTACACAAACTTTCTCAATGCTCTCTTTTATCCATCCTTTGCTCAAGTTAAACTAAAATTAGGATCACAGGTCTTTCTTTTAGGTTGTAATGTGGCTTGGTTCTAGGTATAAGTGTGACAAGTTTTAAATTCGAACTCAAATGCACAGTCATAGCAATAATAACAACCTTCTTTGTTTGGTCATTATATACATGATCCCCTTTTGTGCACTCCTTTGCTTTTGTTTTTTTTGTTTTTTTAGAGTGATACCCTCAACTTTGCTTTCATAGCCCCCAAACTTATAATTTTACATGCATTTTAGCCGCATACACACTCATAAACAAATTGGACGCTCAACATTCATCAATAAGACTAAATTATTGCATGAAAATATATCTATATATATATTTTCTTTTTTTTATTTATAAAATATTAATCACAGAACTAAGCATATCAATGATTACCTCCCTTCCTTCATCACTGAAATCATTATCATTACTATGAGTGCACACTAATAAGTTTAATTGAGATAATCATGAAAGATAATGTGTGTATTTAGAGTTTGGGTTTATTTCAAAGAATTAGGCTTAAAGACTCAAAATTGGTTGCAAAGGAATTTTAAGTGCTAGGATCGGTCTTTAAGCTCAAACTTAAACAATAATGGCTTACTTCTAAAGTTATTCCTAAATAATGTTGAGAATATAATTGAATATTTCAAGAGTTCATAGAAAATTCTCTCTACTTGTGTTGTGTTTTCCACTCTGCACTTTTCTCAGTTTTCAGATTCTCAATTCACCTAAGACTAAACAGTTTTATCAAGGTCAAATTTTGGATAAACCAAGCATGCAGACTGTATGAACCAGTCTTAAATTCTTTATCTTATCATACTAGAGGAAATTTCAATTTCATAGGTCATTCAGTGAATTTTTCAAAAAAATATGGCATGGTTTAAGCTAACGTATAGCCTACATGCTTATGTCCTAATGCAAGGTGCCTACACAAAGTTTTCATGAAATAGATTTGTGTACACAGAGTTTTCATGAAACAAATTTGTAATATGCCTATCAATATGCAGTATATGATCAATGGAGTACAAAAATAAAAAGAAATTGACCTAAATTGAAGAAGAATTCCTTCAATGCGTACCCCCAAACTTGAAATGTGCCTTGTCCTCAAGAGCCCAATTCCAACATGTCGTTTCAAAACAAGGAGGTATCACATTGATCCATCCACGACCATCCATATAACTACTTGCTCTCAGACATGCATAGAAGAAACATATAGCAAGATTAGTTAATATTATCACATACATCATCCATTGAAAAATAAACCTAAAGCATTTGAAAGTTAAATAACCCTACTGGTCCATGTCATCATGAAAACACTCAACCTCCATGATATGATCTAAATCATCTGCACCTCTTGCAGCATCATCATCACTATCATCATCGTCGTCGTCGTCATCTCCAATAGGTGGTGTTGGAGTGTTGTAGCAAGTGATGTCCATATAAGGGGCCAAACATGGTGGAAGTGGTGCGGACTGTATAAGATCTAAATGGGTAATGTATCATATGTGATGGAGGTTGGCTAACCAATGAAGAGTAGCATGAGCCTCTAATGCTGAGGAAGCAGGGCAGGGAGCTATAGCTCGTTGAGGAGAGCAGATGTGCAAGGTGTCTCTGTGGGTCTCCTCGTCACAAGAGTGGTGGTAAGCATCCGCACTAAGATATGATCCTTCATCTTTAGTGTGGGCTTGCTCCTAGTCCATGTGGCACTGGTCTTCCTACATAGCTTAGCGATAAAAGTATGGTGAGGGAGGTTAGTGTTGGTCTTGTCTACGACCATTCGTGCTGAAGTAGAAATCACTACACCAACATTGATGGAGATGCCCTTCATGATGTAGTATACTAATGTGGTTCTCTCCATCGTGACCCTATTGATAGCAAGGGATGGCAGCAAATTAGTAGAAACCAAATATAACCATACCTTGTCTATAATGATAAAGGAACTCTTGGCCAAGCTTACTAGCCGATTGTAGGTGCACTGCTAGGAGGCACCATCAACACATAGAGTGCGCAAAATATCATTGTGGCCTACTTTCTCCACAAGGTACTACAAATACTCATTTGGGGTGTCAATGGGGAGGCCATAGGTGACATTAATAGATGCTGCATCAAATGAAACCCAAGTACCTCGCACCCATGCTCACGTCCCATTTCTGTTTGGTGCATTAGTGAAATTCTTGTACTATTGATACTACAAGGGCCATCGGAGCTGAAATGAGTTGTTCCCAGTGTCGAATGGCTATGACATCCTCAATGCCCAAACGTTTCTCCTCATCATTTATAAGAATCACTTTTTTTGGAATCACCTGTTAGCGATTTCGAATGCTCACAAACTTTGCCTTGGCATCTCCAGTTCGAAAGCAGTGTTGATCTTTTAGGGTTGTAGGTTGGGGAGCACTTCGAGGCCTGCATGTAGGATTTTTCGTTCTTAGGGCCCTACAATCAAATTTTAGTAGAGACATGCATCCAATCACATAGAATGGATACCAAAACAATGTAAACTGAATCATTCATTAGAACAGTAGCACCAAATGTCTTAATTTAGGTAAATGACATGAAATTGAAGCAATTACATATGGTCAATGCATAAAAATAGAGATGCAATCCACAAGAATCTAGAATCCAATGAAACAGTGACTTCAAATCTATTCAAATTGTGCATTGGAGAGCAAATAGGTCGAGAAAGCATGCTCAATGCACCAGGATGATTTCCAAAGGCAATTTAATCATGAAGATATGACCTAAAATTAGTAAAACCCATAAGCATTCACTCAAAATGTGATAGAACTCGCATCATTTATATAGATCAACAATCAAACACAATAAAACAATCCAAATAATAAAGAAACTCAAACAAAACTAGTAAATATACTCACATTATGGTGATGGAAGTGAAGAAATGTAAAACACACCAAGAAATCAGAGCTTTTTCCCAGAGAAACCACAATTGAAATGACGGAGAAATGACCAAAAATGCAATTTATATTTCGTCATTATCGCCAATTTTCTACGTTGAATGCATGCGCAGCTACTCTGGTAATGTGATGGCCTATTTTTTTAGTATTCTGGTTATAGCGGTCCGTTACTACTATAACAATTGTCTCTTTTTTTATAGACAAAAAAAACATGATAATTCATAACCAAAACACTATAATACTGAGGTAGTTAAAAATGTAGATCATGATAAAAATGAACAGAGAAATTTGGAATTTAGTGATTTGCCTCCCACCAAGCGCTATATTTAACGTCGTTAGCTCGATGTGGATACAAAGACTTAGTTTTCAATACTACTGAGTCAATGTTCTTATTTTCTCCTTCATAGAACACTTGTAGTCTCTGCCCATTTGCCTTGAATGTATACCCATCCACAGGGCTTTGTAGTTCAACATCTCCATATGGGAGTAGTTTAGTGACAAGGAAAGGGCTAGTCCAACGGGATTTAAGTTTCCCAAGAAATAATAGTAGGCGAGAATTGAATAGGACTTCTGGCCTTGTTGGAAGTCTTTCTTCTCTATCAGTTTATTATGTCATTTCTTGGTCCTTTTCTTATAGATTCTATTATTTTCAAAGGCTTCTCTTCAGAATTCTTCAAGTTCCAAAAGCTGAAGCAATTGATTCTCCCCACATGCTTGAGCATCAAAATTTAGTTTTCTCATAGCCCAATAGGCTTGGTGCTCCAACTGTAACACTCCAGAATTTTGCAAGCTTGTCACGTTACGGGTTAATATAAAATAAGACATTATTTTGTAGAAATATGAAATTATAAAATAAGAAGAACAAAAAGAACAAAATAAAGTAAAAGAAATAATAGTTTTAATATGTATATTTGAGGGTGATTGATCGATATTTTAGTCGAATTAAATGTTACTGGTTTAGATTATCTTATCTGATACACATTGATATTTATGGTGAATGAGCTTTAATATCAAAATTTTCATGGTTAATGGAATTTTGTCGTGAATAAAATTTAACTGAAAACTAAAGTGAATAAGATAAAACAAGACAAAAATTTTGGCTAAAATAAAATAATTCATACATATAAGGGAAGAATCAAATTTTTGGATAGGGTTGACAAATTAGGTATATGCTAAAGTTTTTTTTAAAAAATAATAATAATAATTAATTAACTAATAAAAAAATTATAAGAAAAGTAAACAAAGTTTGGGATTTTGGTCGGACAAAAAAAAAAAAAAAACAAACAAACAAATTTCTAGAATTGTCACGAATAGAAGAAAGAAGAAGAAATATGGGCAGTGTCTGGTTGGTCTATGAAGGAAGACGATGGCAGGAAAATTCTGGGCGTTGGTGGTATGTTGCAGCTGGATGGTAAATGGGGGAAGGAAGCTGGAAGAGAAGAGGATTCAAGCTGCTCCTG
Organism: Tinospora cordifolia; assembly: GCA_030144865.1. NCBI lineage: Eukaryota > Viridiplantae > Streptophyta > Magnoliopsida > Ranunculales > Menispermaceae > Tinospora > Tinospora cordifolia. Next base: position 30,083 of record JAJIYU010001137.1, on the reverse strand, counting down.
GGTTTGATGATGAAGAATCTGTGCAGCTGTGAACTACGAACAGAGGAGGAAAAGAAACAGAGATCGTGCTGCTGCATCTCTGTTTGAGCAAGGAAGAAGACCGTGCTTGCTGTTAGGGGTGTTGTGCATTCTGTGGTGCTGTGAACTGTAAAGGAAAGGAAGAACGACAGCTAGGGGGATATGCAAAGAAGAGGAACAGTTGCTATGAACCATGAGCGGAGAAGAGGACAGAGAACAGGGGCGATGTCGTGTGTTGGGTGAGCTGTGAGTGTTGTTGTGGCTGATCGTGATGTTTAGTTGTGTATGTTTTTTTAGATTTGAAAATTGAAGTTCGTGATGTGAACAAACCAGTTTTGGTTTGATTCTTATTCCAGTTCATGGGGACGTTAAAACAACAAGTTTCTGTTGCTTGGTTAGACGGACAATGAACAGGAAACCCAAAAATTTCTAGGTTCATGGTGGTCGAAATGAAGAAGTAGAATGGAGCCGCGATTGGGGTTGATATGGGGCCGGATTGAAGGTGAAGACAAAGGATTCGGTTGGGAGGTTGGCGACGGATGAAAAAGGAGAGAAAGAAACCAGTGCTACTGTGTTTGATTTTGTAAAAACAAATTAAAAAAAAGGTTGCTGTGTGAAGAATGAGACCCCTACTTGCCGAATGAAGATGAAAAGCAAATTGAAGGTGTTGCTGGGTTGCTGATTTGGGAAGGTGGAATGATGAATGTGGGAGGAAAACCAAAATTTCTAGCCTTGACCGTGAAGGAGGAAGCTATGGTAGTTGGTGCAGTTCAGTTGATGGAGAAGATGCTGGACCGTTATTCAAAGAGGTGTGAAAAACAGAGGAACTGTGCAATCTGGTTCGGACGAATTCAAATGCAGAATGACGTTGTAACACCCCAATTTTCGACCAGACCTCCGTTCACGTGTGGATTGTCGCCTAATGAAAATCAAGATGCTACTTGAAAATTTTTCTTCTGTCAAAATTCAGTTCATAATCTTTAGTTCTCAAGTCAAAGTCTATAAAGATATTCTATGTAAGATAGAAATTTACAATGGTGTTACCGAAGAGATCATAAGCAATGCAGCGGAATACTTTTAAGACCATTCATTTAAACCAAAATCGTTACACAAGGAAAACTATTGAAAGAAAAAACAATCGAAATTAATCCAATGTAAATACTTTAAACAATACAGTAAAATACATAAAATATGATTTTTAAGTCACCCATCCCGGACGACCTCCCCATGAGGTGCCCAAATCAGAGTGCGGGTCTTCTGACGTAAGTCAACATACTCTACGTGCAGGTGTACCTGAAAGATAAAGTGAAGTAAGCTCGAAAGCTCAATGGATCGATCCTACACATCACATGTATTATACAGGCCCAATCCAAAACATTATAAACATTTTCAAATATTAGGCGTTTCAAACATTTATTTGTTTTAGTCGGAGTCTAAGACCTGAATAGGGTTGAGATGCCTCTCAGTATTCCCTGTGATCCAATCTAATCTCAGAGGTTCCAGTAACCATCTAAAATCAATTGACACTCACATCACAACCTAAGAGAGTGTACTTATCGCGACTCATATTGTTAGCTAACCCGCAAGTGTAAGGGATCGCAACAGTAATATCCGGAAAGTCTGGGTATCGTCCTCAGGGAATACTGGTAGTGATTGATTTTTAACACCAAAGTTGCTAAAGATCTCAATTTTATCAAGACGAGATTGAAAGTGATTAATTCAATTAAAAATCAGAAACTACTGCAAACAAGACTATGATAAGTTATAGAATTCAGTAAAGAAACATGTCTAGGATAATGAAAGTCTCCACATAGTTTGTAAATCTTTATTGTATTGGTGGTTTTAGCTAATCTATGAGTTATAGCATCAATGGTTGAAACCCTTTCCCAAGGCGTTTCAACACTCACTAGATTTGTTTCGTCAAACCCTCTCCCGAGGCGTTCGCTAGACAACCTATGTGTTTAAATAAATAATCCCTGTGCAACTCCCTAGATTGGTCAACAATCTCCCGATCAATCAACTGGTCTAGGTCCAGATTGTGATGTCCATATTTTAGACTTCTCTCCCGAGATAGACTGAAATACTAGGTTCAATACATCTGTGGCCAGTAGATATAAAGCTTTAAATCTACACAATAAGGAATAGAATCTATAAACCAACAACTACAACTAGATATCACAAACCATGCTTTGAACAATCACATCCCAGACATTAGAACTGATTAGCTCGACATAGAAGTAAAGGAAAACATAAAATTGGATTCAAATAGGCAAAACATACTCAAATCTCTTTACAATCTTCAATTATCAGTAAAAATCCAAACTTTCATGCCCTAGGAGCCGTCACAGAGTTTCTTTTTCGATCTCCTCTCCTTTGGACTCTAATTACCATCTTCTATTTATAATCCCGCACTAAAAAACCTAAAAAATACGAAAATCTCGCATTGAAATCGAGTGACCTCGGTCAGTGACCGCAATCCATGTGCGTGATGTCAAAAACCCAGGTTTTTCTGCATTTTGTCCACCGCGGTCTGTGTAATTTCTCTGCCAATCATGTTCTGGTGACCGCGGTCACCAGTGTGATGTACACCGGTTCATTCTTCATTCCTGTCTGCAATCTTTGGTTTGTTGTACCGTGGTCTTCTGGTCTTTGTTCTTGATTTTCATCTCGTTTACTCCTTCTTCTGATGCATTTTTTGAATATATGAACCTGTATCCTGTAGTACATGCAAATACCTTTCCCAGACATTATTTTTCTCATAGAAACATATCAAAATCATCAAAACAAGGCTTAAGAGTTGTTAAACAATGCATTTCCTAATGATATGCAATTATTGCTAATTATGCAATTCTATAGTTATATTTTATCTTATTTCCTACAAAATGCATCATTTTACCTAGTCTAATAATAGTTTATTATGCAACTAACAAATACCCCCAAACTTAGACTATTGTTCGTCCTCGAACAATGACTCTGTTCTAAAACTAACATGTCATGCCATATAGAGTTCAAATTCTTTTTCACTCATCATTGTAACCTCAATTGTCCATTCCTATAGTTTATGACTCATTAACACTCCCTTAGGGACATTCATTTTGTCTAGATTTTCAGTTCATCATCTGTTCTTCCTTAACTTCACCCTCTCATCCGTCAGTATCTCAATCCTCTTGGACTTTGCAAGTGATTTGCGGGTACCATTCCATTCACAAAAATCATTTCCTAATACCTAAGTACACAGACCCTCTCAAATTTTCTCATCTATCCATCTTCTACTCAAGTCAAACTATAATTAGGATCAGTGGTCTTTCTCTTAGGTTGTAACGTGGCTTGGCTCAAGGTACAAGTGTAATAGGAATTTAAATCTGACTCAGGTGTACACTCATAGCAATAATACTAACCTGATTTGTTTAATTCTCTTGATATAGTTTGAGCATTTATGTTTCATCCTTGTATTTTACTTTGTTCATGCCCACAATCCTGTCTTCATAGCTCCCCCAAACTTCTTTCAGTATATGCACTTCTCATTAAACTCGAATGTACACTTTTACAAAAGTCAAAAGTTCAGTTAGCATTGAGAATACTGAAATGCTAAGAAAATAAATATATATATCTTTTTTTTTAAGTAAAACATAAAATTGACATATACATATTTCAATGTTCACATCCCCTTCTTCTCTTGTATCATCAGCATAGGTAACATTACAACCATGAGTGCACAGAATTAGGTCCAACTAAGATATTCATAAAAGGATAGAGTGTTTGTACAATGTTTAGGTTCATAATCAAGAAAACAGGCTGCAAGGCTCAAAATTGGCTACAAAGGATTGTGAATGCTAGGATTGGCCTTTTAGGCTATGACTCAAACAATGATGGCCTACTTCATTTCCCTCCTACAGTCATTCCTAAGTAGTAATCAAGACAGATTCGATTATTTTGAAAATCTGTGGGAAGTTCTTTCTGCTTATGGTTTGGTTTTTACTCCTCACTTTCTTAGTTTTCAGAGTCTCGGTCTACCTAAGACTACAGAGATCTGTCAAGGTCAAACTTCAAACAAACCAAGCACACAGACTGTTTGAAAGTACCATAATTCTTTGTCTCATCACACTAGAAGAATTTTCAATTTCATTGGTTACTCAGTGAAAATTTTTCAGAAATATGGCATGATTTTAGCCTAATTGACACCTATATGCTCATGTCCTAACTAATATGCTCATGAATTGACACTAAATCAATAATTCTAATTTCTACATGTCATGAGATACTATATCTAGTTATGCATGTATGCCAAAAATGCAATCAAAATAAATAAAAATACCAAAATATGTCAAAATAATTAACCTAACAAAAAAAATTAACTTAAACCTTAAACCTAACTTTGACTCTGAAGAAGAATGCAAAGAATGCGCACACACCCCCAAACTTATATTGTGCCTTGTCCTCAAGTGCACATAGAGATATAAACATGGGTGTGGGAACATATCACACATGCATTCAAAGAAAATAAAAAAGAAAGAATTAGTTTGGAACTTTAGGCAAAATAAGGATTAACATTGATCACTAGAAGCACAGTTTAAAATTATGCATATTTAGAAGAAAATAGAAAAACAGGAAACTCAAGAATATACAATAGTTCAAGACATCAAAATAGAAGCAAGAAAAACAAAATAAACATCAAACTATGGTGCTCAAGGATCTGCACCAAACATCTCTTCCTCAGTAATAAAATCATTAAAATTATCACCACCATCTTCATCATCATCATCATCATCTGCCGGGACCTCTGGTGGGGGTGGCTGTGATGGAGGTATGCAACATGCCATCTCCATGTAAGGCGTAGCACAAGGGGGAGGAGGGAAGACTGCTGCCATATCTGGGTCCTTACGGTGCATCCACTCTGTCATGTATGCCATCCAGTGCATCATGGTGTGCTCCGTAGTCGACAGACGTGCAGTTGCAGCTGAGGAAGACTGAGGAGCATCTGCTGGAAGTGTAGGGGCAGAGACAGGCCCGGTAGCTGGTGGAGGGGACTCAGTAAAAGATCTACGCCTCTTAGAAGCTGAGGATGTGAGCACCTTCATCACTATGTGGTCCTTCATCGTCAACAATGGCTCGGACTTGTCCCAAACAATGCCCGCCCGTTTGCATAGGTCGGTGATTAAGGTGGGATGTAGCAGACCGACATTTATTCTGTCTATGGCTGATTTGATAGAGCTGGAAATAATAGTCCCAATATTGATTGGGAGCCCCTTTATGATACAGTAAACTAGGACAACTCTTTCAACAGTGACTCGGTTAATGGCTAAAGAAGGAAGAAGATTAGCACAAACTAAATACAGCCAAACCTTAGCCTGTGTGGTGAAAGTAGTCTTCATCAAGTTCACAGGCCTGTTATTGTAGCAAATCCACGAAGCCCCCTCAACACATAGAGTCCTCAATACTTCATCCGGATCGAATCTCGGCAGTAGATTATAATATTCGTCCGGTGTGTCATTCGGCAAGCCATGTACTTCATTAATAACTCCCGCATTGAACGACACCCACTTCCCACGTACCCAAACAGAAGTACCCTCTCTGTCTGGGGCATTGGCATAAAATTCTTGAACCACAGACACCACCGTGTTTCCTGGTGCTTGGATCAACCTATTCCAGTTGCGGGCCGCTATCACAGTGTCTATGCCCAATTCACACTCCTCCGTCATTAGCATGATACCTCTCTCCGGAATCAAATGTCTGTTTGACCTTATAATTGTCAGCCTCTGCTTAGCATTTGCAGTTCTGAATCTACTTCTGTCTGACGGAGGCGGAGGAGGTACTTGTTGTTTGCCTTTTGATGTAGGTAATTTCATTCTTGGAGGCCTACAATCACAGAGATTTACACCAAGGAAAACAACAAGATTCATATATATAATAACATCTCAACCATTCAAAATTCTCAATACATAGCTCTAATACATGGTCTCAGTGCTATTGTATCAATCTTATTAAAAAATCATGCAACATTGAACCTTGTACTGGTTTGGATGATGAATAAAATTCAGAATTTGATGAAAAGGCACCTCATTTCATGAAACAACACATATCAAACATTAATAACACATGAAAATGGGTGTGAACATCCTTTAGTGCACATATGAATCAAATAAATGGTATTCTTAGAATCAAGACGAGAAATAGATGAATCTTTGATCTAAAATCACTATAAAGGCAATCCTTAACCATTTCAAACCATCTAAACCATTTCCAAATCATTTTGAACTATCTAAACCATCCTAAACCATCTAAACACTTGAATAATTGCAAGAACTAGTAAGAAATCGAAGTTAAACACTTACATTTTGATTATAGGATGATGAAAACTTTGAAAACTTGAAGAAGAATTTCAGACGTCACACAAAATTTCAGAATTTCCAACGCACAATTGAGCAAGATTACCGCAATCCTCACTTTATACAACGCATGGACTATGGTCTTACTTTATGGACCGCGGTCCATGTGCACAATCATGGCACATCTTGAAAGTTACTCGAACTGGTGATCGCGGTCCACAGTTTTTCACTGTGAGTGAGGACTGCGGTCATCAGCATTCTTCCAAAACATAACTTCTGTGGACCGCGGTCACTGGGAAACCACTTTCTGGTGACCGCGGTCTTCATAATGTTGCACCACATACTATGTTTTGTGGACCGCGGTCCTCAGATTGAGGACCGCGGTCATCAGTGCAGTGTGTTGTTTATTGGACTAATGACCGAGGTAATCATTTTATGGACTGCGGTCTAAAATTTTGTGGACTCTTTTTTAGCAATTGTAAGTGCAAATACACAATTTCTCTCTGAAAAACTAACAAACTAACTTAAAATGTAATCAAACCAATTCCTAAAGTGGGTTGCCTCCCACTCAGCGCTAAGTTTAACGTCGTTAGCTCGACGAGGATACGCTGCTTCAATTGTTAAGGTGAACTGTCTCCACCATTTGCTTTTGACCACTGTAGAATATTTTGATCCTGTAGCTGTTTCTTGAAGCTATTCTTATCTTGAACAACATCGATTAGCTCTTTCATATGTGGTTCAGCTTGAATGTGTGTAGATCTAGGCTTTACAATCTCTCTCTGATTACCAGCTTTCTTAGCTGTGTCTTTCTTGCCTTCTGGCCCTCTGGTCAGGGATTCTGACGAGCTGTAGATGTTAAAAACAACCTGTTTGTCGTTCATTCTCAATGTGAGTTCTCCCATGGCTACATCTATAAGGGCTTGACTAGTAGCTAAGAATGGTCGCCCGAGAATCAATGGTGTCTCCCTGTTTTCTTCCATGTCAAGAACTACAAAATCTCCAGGGAAGATAAACTTATCCACCTTTACTAAAACATCCTCAATAAGACCTCGTGGATAAGTTACAGAACTGTCTGCAAGCTGAAGGATAATATTGGATGGCTTGATTTCCGGTAGCCCCAACCGGCAGTAAACTGAGAATGGCATGAGATTTATACCAGCTCCCAAATCACAAAGAGTTTTATCAAAGATCTGAGTGCCTATGCTACAAGGAATGGTGAAACGTCCCGGATATTTCAATTTTTCAGGCAGCTGTCTCTGAATAATTGCACTGCACTCCTCTGTCAACCGCACTGTCTCATGACCTGACTGCTTCTTAGAAAAACTGTATGAACGGGGTAACGCAGGTGGTGCACTATGTTTGCTACCTTGAATATTAATATCAGGTCGTCTATGCTCCGTTTTCTCATCAATGATAGATCCTAAATCAGTAGACTCAATAAGGGCTGACCCTTTAGAAATGACAGGCTCATTAACCATCATAGGAGGCTTAGAAGTGGTGTGCTGTCTCTCCATTTCACACACACTTCTTACAAATATTGCATTGCAGCTCTCCTTAGGGTTCACTTGAGTGTCACTGGAAAATGAATTTTGTTGCTTGCTTGACACTATCTGTGTCAACTTCCCTACTTGAGTTTCCAAATTCTTGACAGTAGCATTTAAATTCCCAATTTGAATTTTAAGTCCAGAAACTCTAGTGTCATTCTTATCAACCCGGCCAGTCAGCTCTTTGAAGAATCTTGTATGCATATTCATCATCTCATCTAGTTTTTCCTCCAAGGAAGGCTTCTTATCTTGCAAAGGCTGTTGGTTGGCAAAACTTGGAGGCATTTGAGCATTTCTGTTATTTGCATATAAAAAGTTCTCATGGTTCCTCACACCCGGATGATAATACTTGGGGACATTATACCCCCCAGCTGGTGCTTGATACCCGTTGAATCTATTCAATGCGTTCATCTATTCAACCGAGGCTTCTCCATGATACAATGACTTATTAGCTTCAGCAATAGATTGCACTTGTTGATGCTGTTGAAGTTGAGATCCACTGTTCTTTTCTTCCACCAAATTCAACCTATGAGTCATTGCTGCAATTTGCGCATGCAAAGCACTAATCTCGTCAACTTCATGAAGTCCCACTCTTTTGGCTGTACCTCTTTTTGTACCATGTCCATAGGCATTGGCTGCCATGTCTTCAATAAGTTAAGTCGCCTCTGTGGTTGATTTTCCCATTAAAGATCCTCCACTTGCTGAATCTACTAATGCTCTTGTAGGTGGTGTAAATCCACTGTAAAACATCTGAATTTGAAGCCAAGGTAGACAACCATGTTGTGGGCAACGCCTTAGTAGGTCTTTAAATCGTTCCCAAACCTCATATAGTGATTCAAACTCAGATTGTTTAAAAGAACTTATCTCCCCTCGCAGCTGATGCACTTTTGCTGGTGTGAAGTACTTTTGGAGAAATCTCTGACCCATCTCTTCCCAAGTAGTGATACTTCCTGGAAGCAAGGTCTGAAGCCAACTCTTAGCTTTATCCCTTAAAGAGAAAGGAAATAATCTCAGCCTAAGCTGATCTTCAGTCACGCCATGGATCTTTATAGTGTCGCATATCTCCATGAATGAGTTTAGATGAACCATAGGGTCTTCCACAACTGAGCCTCCAAACTGTTGTTGCTGCACCATTGTGATCAAGGACGATTTCAACTCAAATGTGTTTGCATTAATAGGCGTCCTTGCTATTCCAGAATAGTTGTTGTTTAAAATGGGTTTGAAGAAGTCTCGCTATGGTGCTTCCCCATTATTACCAACTCCCGAACTTCCGCTTTCAGCCATGTTTGAAGCACGTTTTTGAGCCTCCAACCGAATCTGACTGATTGTCTTCAGCAAATCTGGATCGTAGGTGTCACAAGGACGTTTACTCATACAAGTCTGAAACACACGAGAACAAAAAGATCAAGTGTAATGGTATTCTCAAATAAATCAATTAATGAATAAGAAAACTATTGTCTTGAATAAAACCAAGTCAATTTCAACTGGTTTTAAAAATAATTATACTGTCGTTCCCCGGCAACAGCGCCAAAAACTTGTTAGCTAACCCGCAAGTGTATGGGATCGTAGCATTAATATCTTGAAAGTCCGGGTATCGTCCTCAGGGAACACTGGTAGTGATTGATTTTTAACACCAAAGTTGCTAAAGATTTCAATTTTATCAAGACGAGATTGAAAGTAATTAATTCAATTAAAAATCAGAAACTACTGCAAACAAGACTATGATAAGTTATAAAATTCAATAAAGAAACATGTCTAGGATATTGAAAGTCTCCACATAGTTTGTAAATCTTTATTGTATTGGTGGTTTTAGCTAATCTATGAGTTATAGCATCAATGGTTGAAACCCTTTCCCAAGGCGTTTCAACACTCACTAGATTTGTTTCGTCAAACCCTCTCCCGAGGCGTTCGCTAGACAACCTATGTGTTTAAATAAATAATCCCTGTGCAACTCCCTAGATTGGTCAACAATCTCCCGATCAATCAACTGGTCGAGGTCCAGATTGTGATGTCCATATTTTAGACTTCTCTCCCGAGATAGACTAAAATACTTAGATCAATATATCTGTGGCCAATAGATATAAGGCTGTAAATCTACACAATAAGGAATAGAATCTATAAACCAACAATTACAACTAGATATCACAAACCATGCTTTGAACAATCACATCCCAGACATTAGAACTGATTAGCTTGACATAGAAGTAAAGGAAAATATAAAATTGGATTCAAATAGGCAAAACACACTCAAATCTCTTTACAATCTTCAATTATCAGTAAAAATCCAAACTTTCATGCCCTAGGAGCCGTCACAGAGTTTCCTTTTCGATCTCCTCTCCTTTGGACTCTAATTACCTTCTTCTATTTATAATCCCACACTAAAAAACCTAAAAAATACGAAAATCTTGCATTGAAATCGAGTGACCTTGGTCAGTGACCGCGGTCCATGTGTGTGATGTCAAAAACCCAGGTTTTTCTGCATTTTTTCCACCGCGGTCTATGTAATTTCTCTGCCAATCATGTTCTGGTGACCACGGTCTTCAATTTATTGACCGCGGTTACCAGTGTCATGTACACCAGTTCATTCTTCATTCCTGTCTGCAATCTTCGATTTGTTGTACGGCGGTCTTCTGGTCTTTGTTCTTGATTTTTATCTTGTTTACTCCTTCTTCTGATGCATTTCTTGAATATATGAACCTGTATCTTGTAATACATGCAAATACCTTTCCCAGACATTATTTTTCTCATAGAAACATATCAAAATCATCAAAACAAGGCTTAAGAGTTGTTAAACAATGCATTTCCTAATAATATGCAATTATTGCTAATTATGCAATTCTATAGTTATATTTTCTCTTATTTCCTACAAAATGTATCATTTTACCTAGTCCAATAATGGTTTATTATGCAACTAACACATACCGTCTCCCAAAGGCTTCGAGCTGTCACAGTTCAACTCCGGGTGGGAATACCTACGATCCGCCTTGTAGCTCGACAATCTCAAGAGGTGACATATAGGAGATGCCACCTCGATCCACTTTAGGCTCGTCAATCGTACTGGTACGTGGATTCTTAATAAACCATCGTCTTATTTTAGTTTTAAAAACAATCTCAAATATATCAGATATCATACAGTACACTAGAGAATATAATTCAACTATGCTTGTAATTCACCATAATAAGGTGCATGAATGATCAATGACATTTAAATGCATATCTTTCCATGTATGCATGTTATAACTAAGTAAATCTGAATGCAAATCATTTTATTTAATCGTGGCATGCGATGATTATGCATAAGTAGAAATAAATCATCGTAGATCACACACCATCCATATATAGCAAATAATTTTAATTAATTTCCTAATAAAATTTTAATAACCTAGAACTATTCATACCAATGCCTTGAATCTTAAATCCATATAATACGCATGAGTAAGGAAGTCACACCCACCTGATTTTGCCGATCTTCGGGGCTGCCTTGCTTTTCGTCAAAATACTCGATAATTTAAGCTTGAAAATCTAAAATTTAAAAATCAACATAATTTCTCTAAATTCCTAACTCATATTTAATTTCATGCAAAATACTATTAAGCTGAATTAATTTATAAATTGGCTATAAAGTTTAAATATGATTTTTTTTAACTAACTTTATTCAGATTAAGATGAGGATTTCAAAACTGAAATAAAAATCACTTTAATTTATTCCTAAATAAAGTGTTTATGCAATTTAGTCTTAAAATGTATTTAAGTTTATGTTCTTTTACTAATTTAGACTTTTAATTTACACATAAAACTCTCATAATTAATTTTCAAGTTTCTATGATTTATTCATCGCTAAATAACTTTTATTTTGATTAGAATTGATAATTTAAAACACTACTACTTAAATTTAAGTTCTAAAAATAATTCACTCATGCATAGTCAATCTCATTCTACTTAAATAAGATTTTTATTTTTTTGAAATTTAAACTAAGTTCTAAATTCTTAATTTATCATATAAAGATTCATCTTCAGATATTACAATTTATTAAGATAAATGTTCTTCAATCTCTTAGTCTTCAGAATTTAAATAGTTTTATTCATTTCGTAAATAATTTAATTACGAACAAAAATAAGACTTTTAATTGTTAAAGGTTTAGTTTCAGTGTAATACCCCGTAACTCTGTGATTACGCTACGTTGCGAATTTGTATAAAATGAAATAAAATAAGAAAATTGACAATCGATGTTAATGGTATTAACTAGAAGAAAATACATCAATACATATAATTTTATGTAAATGAAATAAATAGATCACAAAATAAAATAATATTATTAATGTATAAACTTATAATCAAAGTTATATGTTAATGTGTATATATATATATATGTATATGTATATTAAGCTGATGGGTATATATATATACATGGATACGTAAATAAAAGAAATACAAATTGATTAGAAAAAAAAAATTTCCATTTGAAAACCAGAGGATTCTGGTTTTGTCGAGTTCAGTCGGCGAGATGATAAGTTGGGGAATTCTGGTTGTTTAGTTTGGCGGTGAATGAGAGAAAATTCTGGAATAGTGTAGTTCTATAAAAGAGTGAAATCGGCCATTGAAGAAAAAAAAAACAGACCGAAAGAAGAGCCACCGAGAAGAAGAAGAAAACAGAGGGAAGAAAGGAATAGAGCAACGATGCTCTGTTGCTGCTGCTGTTGCAGCAGCCATGTTGCACGAACAGAGGGAACTAGAGGAACGAGAGAGAGGGAGATGGAGGCCGTTGCAGCTATGCTGCTGCTACTCTGGTTTGGGGATTGCACGAACGGAGGAAGGGGAAATTGAGGACGAGGAGGTTGGTGCTGCTACTGCTCGAACCGTGGCCGTCGTTGCTGCAAAATGAAGAAACAGTAGCTGAGGTTGGCTGGTGAGACGAACAGAACATGGGAACGAAGAAGGGAGGATGCAGCTGCTGCAGAGGTGTTGGGCGTCCACACCACGAGGAAGACGAGGACTGAAGCAGGAGGAAAATTCAGCTGCTGGCCATTCCAATTCCTGCCAATGTCGTTGTCCCCTGCTGTCGAAATAAGAAAGAGGTAACGATGGATCTTCGTTCATTTACTGGTTTTTCGGCTGCCTGGTTTGTGCCATCAATGGAATAGAGGAGGCTTGTCATGGTGACCGAACATGATCAAAAATGAAGAAGAAGCTGCTGCGCAGCATGGGTTTGAAACCAGAAAACAAAAAAACTACTGCTGCTGCTATTGGTCCGTGAAGAACAAAGATGAAACAAAGATGAAGAAGAGAGCTGCTGGTCGTTACATGTTGCTGGTGCATTTTGGACAACAAAGGAGAAGCTGGTGCATGATGTGTGTGTCTGGTCCGTGACGAAGAGAAACAAAGAAGAAGAGGAGGTGCTGGTTATGCATTACTGCTGGTGGGACCAAAACAGATGAAAGACAAATATGGCGATGCAAATTGTGGATGTATGTGTGTGCATCGCAAATTTGGTGCGCGAGTTGAACGAAGAAGAACAATACACCTTGTTGCGGCATTGGGCAGAGAACGAAGATGAAGGAACAACAATTGTTGTTGCGTGTGTATGCAAAGAAGAAAACCAATTGCGATTTGGCTCGTTTCTACTCTCACCTCAGCACGCTTAACTACAGAGTTCTGAGAATAACCTCTAATATTTCTCTCTTTAAGATCTCAACTATCATTTCTATTATCACTTCTCTGATCTGGTTCGTTTCTATTCTCACCCCAGCACGCTTAACTACAGAGTTTTGATGGAATCTGGTGCATTAGTGTTGGTATGATCGCACCCTTTATTTCCTTGTTCTAATTTATCGATAGGCAATTAACACAATCTAAGTTCCTTGGTCTGTATCCTTTTCCTCACCGCTCATTTGTTTTGGCCCCATTCTATCAAGATTGTTACTCTGTTACCGATGTTGCTTCTCTTCGGGTCTCCAGCAATTTGCTCTAACGGTGCCCTCTTATGCTTGACTTTTCTGTTTGTTCCTATTCTAAGTCATTCTCACTCGTCTTCCACCCATAATATGTCGTCAACGTCCTCATTCTACGTCCTCTTACTCCCATAGCCTTCAAATGCTGATTCATTTCGATAACTCGCCTTTCTACTAAAAAGGGATCAGTCACGCCTTCAAACGTACCTAGGTTTTAATTTCTGGAATTCATTTAACAATTCCCACTGTTCCTTGTTATAAATGACTAATCTACTCATGGCACCGTACCTGTAGGCCTATCTATCTGATAAGTTTGAAGCTGTAGCCGCATCTGAGGCTCTAGTTGCACTGGTGACTATAGTTATGTTTAAGTAGGCACCAACAACTGTGGTAATGCCAATGACTGAAGAGTCTACACTACTTGTTCCACAAGTCTTGGAGCAATCTCCAATCTCACTTCCTAAGAAATCTCTGTTATCAATTCCAGGATTACTAAAGTCTCTCAGGTCATTGCCACCCTCGACGTGCTCTCACCACTTAGTACAGGCTCATCTCTCACCTCTTGACATGAACAACAAGTTAAGAATTTAACTTAGCATTCCATGATCCATTCATGCTAAGTTGGAGGACAACATTTATTCCATAGGTATACACATATGTTTTCTGTTTTCTCCTGATACCGTACTTCTCCTATTGACCACTACTTCCTACACGCCCATGCCCTTTTGCGTTTCTCGTGCTAGGGTGACTCTAGGTGCATAGTCTCTAAGTTCTCTATTCGTCTCAGTTGTTTAGGGGTTTATGCTTCTAAGTCGGCAACATTTCGTTTATTTCCGGGTATAGGAGTTTGGGTTATAATACTTAAATAATCAAACTACATATATAACAAACAATCATACAACAACCACACAAACAATACACGCTAGCATAATGCAATCCCGAAGCTGCCATCTGTGCTTCCAGGTCTGTGTGCCCCATCCCACACAGACTTCCGCCCATAATTACATTATATCCAAACAATGGCGCAAGTGTCTCGATATCCGCATTTGCCACGTCCCACTATGTTGATCAGGCACAATGCAACATGTGCATCCGCAGACTTATTCTAAGGCTGACACAAGCCCCACCATACTGTACCGTCCCATCCCAGCACAATATAGTATGTACGAGTTTAGCCAAAGAATTTGATCCCCCACCAAACATGGTCCGTCATTCTCCGAGTCCAGGATTCCTCCGTACCCCCGAATCCCTATGCACCCCATCCTACATAGAAACCAGAGATATATGCTCCTCCCACACTCGGGTCCTGACCGAACAAGTGTGCGTTCAACACGTTAACAGTTTCTAACTTATGTCCTAAAAGCTTTAATTTGTTTCTGATCCACTGTGCCTTTGAGACAACACTCGGTATCTACCTAGACTTATGGTCACATTACTTCACTTGGCATGACATCCTTCAATAGGATTGTCAAGTTTGACTCCATAAAACTTCTATATGGCACAATCGCCTTGAATCACACCTATGGCTACAACTTAAACGCGTTGGCATCATCCTAGTCTTTTCCTAGACTTCTAGCCACCTAACATCAATTTCTATCCAGTTTTACACATTTATTTGTCGTGATGCCATCTATTTCGAGTACTATCACCATGGGTCCATCTTGAATGATAATGAAATCTTCTAGGGACCTCTGATCAACATAAAGGTAATCCCTCAGGTACATACTTCTGCAGAAGAAGATCTAACCGGATCAGCCCCTCAGGGACCTTCACCATGAAAGTAGGTCAACCATCAGTAATCATTACCTCTTCTTGGGTCGCATCAATAATAGTATCCAATTATGTCGGCATCACTTACTTTCCTCTAGACTTTTACCCATGCTACCCTTTTTCAAAATCATATTCAAGAAAATTCATTTTTCGATGAAAGCAAATCTGGCAAAATTCATTTTCAGTGAAAATCAAATTCAATGAAATCTTCATTCCAGTAAAAGTTATATCCAGTGAAATCAAATCTAGCCCAGTGTATCATATCACTGAGCTCTGATACCATATTTGTAACACCTCAATTTTCGATTGGACCTCCGTTCACGTGTGGATCGTTGCTCGATGAAAATCGAGATGCTACTTGAAAATTTTTGTTCTGTCAATATTTTTTTTTGTCAAAATTCAGTTCATAATCTTTAGTTCTCAAGTCAAAGTCTATAAAGATATTCTATGCAAGATAGAAATTCACAATAGTATTACCGAAGAGATCATCAGCAATGCAGCGGAATACTTTTAAGACCATTCATTTAAACCAAAATCGTTACACAAGGAAAACTATTGAAAGAAAAACAATCGAAATTAATCCAATGTAAATACTTTAAACAATACAGTAAAATACATAAAATATGATTTCTAAGTCACCCATCCCGGACGACCACCCCATGAGGTGCCCAAATCAGAGTGCGGGTCTTCTGACGTAAGTCAACATACTCTACGTCCAGGTGTACCTAAAAGATAAAGTGGAGTGAGCTCGAAAGCTCAGTGGATCGGTCCTACACATCACATGCATTATACAGACCCAATCCAAAACATTACAAACACTTTCAAATATTAGGCGTTTCAAACATTTATTTATTTTAGTCGGAGTCTAAGACCGGAAGAGGGTTGAGATGCCTCTCGGTATTCCCTGTGATCCAATCTAATCTCAGAGGTTCCAGTAACCATCTAAAATCAATCGAAACTCACATCGCAACCTAAGAGAGCGTACTTATCACGACTAATACCGTCTCCCAAAGGCTTCGAGCTGTCACAATTCAACTCCGGGTGGGAATACCTACGATCCGCCTTGTAGCTTGACAATCTCAAGCGGTAACATATAGGAGATGCCACCTCGATCCGCTTCAGGCTCGTCAATCGTACCAATACGTGGATTCTTAATAAACCATCGTCTTATTTTAGTTTTACAAATAATCTCAAACATATCAGATATCATACAGTACACTAGAGAATATAATTCAACTATGCTTGTAATTCACCATAATAAGGTGCATGAATGATCAATGGCATTTAAATGCATGTCTTCCCATATATGCATGTTATAACTAAGTAAATCTGAATGCAAATCATTTTATTCAATCATGGTATGAGATGATTATGCATAAGTAGAAATAAATCATCGTAGATCACACATCATCCATATATAACAAAGAATTTCAATTAATTTCCTAATAAAATTCTAATAACCTAGAATTATTCATACCAATGCCTTGAATCTTAAATTCATATAATACGCATGAGCAAGGAAGTCACGTCCACCTGATTTTGCCGATCTTCGGGTCTGCCTTGCTTTTTGTCAAAATACTCGATAATTTAAGCTTGAAAATCTGAAATTTAAAAATCAACAGAATTTCTCTAAATTCCTAACTCATATTTAATTTCATCCAAAATACTATTAAGCTTAATTAATTTATAAATTGGCTATAAAGTTTAAAAATTAAATTTTTAAGAAGCAAGATACAAATGGAAAATAATTAAAATTCTTCTTCTTTAAATTAAAACTAATTAAATCGAGTACGGAAAAAAAAACTAGTTTAGAATATTTAGTAAATAATGTAAATTAAATAAATTAAATTTAGACTACTTATTAAATATTGAACATGATCATTAATTAATTAAATAAAAATTAAATTAAGTAATCTTTTAAAGTAGAATTGAAAAGGGATTTCAATATATTAATAATTTTATTTAATACAAGAAGTTTAGAATTTAATAATCTAATTAGCTGAAAACATGAAAAAAAATCAATCTTTAGAAGTTTGAAATCTTTTGTAAGGAAAGAATAGAATTTTTGGCCATGACACTAAACATGAAATTTTTAGAAGCCTTATTTTGCTTGTAATTAAATTAATAATGATATTAATAAATTATGTAAATTTGTGAAGATTCAATTATTAGAAAATCTAATTTTATGAAAAGGCTTGGAAGTAAGTTATTAAAATTCCAAATTTCAAATTTAGGAAATTTAGAGGACTTAGAAGCTATTTTCATTATAATGTATAAAATTCTAGAATTTAGAAAAAATCCAAATTTAGTTGAAACTAATATCCAGATTCTATATATAGTTGGAAAAAAATATTTTTAATAAGATCTAATATGAATTAATAACTTAGGAATTTTTATTAATCCTTGAATTTTAGATTTTACTATTGAGAGTATTGGACAGTAAGTAAGGAGCCCTGAAGATTGGCATAATTAGGGCCCTGAAGATTGCTCATGTGAATGATGTGTGACGTATGATGAATTGTTTAATCCATGCGTAATTAGTTCATGACATGATCTTGCATTTAGATTTACTCAATTATAACATGCATGACTAGGAAAATGTACATGTAGATCCTATTGGTTATCCATGCACTCTATCCTGTTAATTTGTAAGCATAGTTTGGATTATATTTTCTAGTGAATTGTATGATGCTTGATGTGATTGAGATCATTTGTAAAACTAAAATAAGACGACCATTTATTAAGAATCCACGTACCGGTGTGATTGACGAGCTCGAGGAGGATTGAGGTCACATCTCCTATATGTTATTGCATGAGATTGTCGAGCCACAAGGCGGATCGTAGGTATGCCCAATCGGAGCTGATTGTGATAGCTCAAAGTCTTTGGGAGACGGTACGAGCAGCAGTAAGTACACTCCCTTGGATTATGACTCTGACAGGTAACCGTCCTTAGGCGTTACCTGAGATTTGTGTTGATTCAGAGCACAGGGAATACCGAGAGGCATCTCAACCCTCTTCCGGTCTGAGATTTGTGTTGAAACGCCAAATGTTTGAAAGTGTTTGTAATGTTTTGGATTGGGTCTGTATAATGCATGTGATGTGTAGGATCGATCCACTAGGCTTTCGAGCTCACTCTCATTTTATTTTTCACGTACATCTAGGCGTAGAATATGATAACTTACGTTAAAAGACTTGCACTGTGATTGGATACCTCATGGGGAGGTCGTCCGGGATAGGTGACTTGGAGGTCATGTCTTATTTAATTTCACCGAATTGTTTTAATGTATTTATGTTGACGTTAACTTGAGTTTATTTTATCTTTAAATGAATTTTCTTGTTTAACAATTTTGGTTTTAATAATTGCTTTTAAAGTATTTCCGTTGCATTATCTATAATTTATATTGCGAAATTTGGTGAGTATTTGGAGAAATTCTCTTGATGTTTTGTTTGGATAAGTAGTTACCCAAATATTAACTTGAGAACCGATGATTATGACCTAAATTTTGAAGAAAAAGATTTTTGACAAAAGAAAATTTTTAGTAGCATCTCGATTTTCAATGGGCGACGATCCACAAGTGAGATGTAACGTGAACGGAGGTCCGGCTGAAAAATTGGTGTGTTACAAATACGGTATCAGAGCTCAGTAATATGATACACTGGGCTAGATTTGAGTTCACCGAATATGATTTTCACTGGAATGAACATTTTATAGAATTTTATTTTCACTGAAACTAAATTTCATCAGATTTGATTTCACCGAAAATTGGTGTGTTTCTGAATATGATTTTGAAAAAGGGTAGTATGGGTAGCGATCTAGGTAAAAGTGAAGTGATGCTAGAGTACCTGAGTCACTGATTATAAGTGTGACTTGGATGCTGAGAGGTGTTCTCGATAGTTGATCTCTTCTTGAAGAAGATACCCTGAAGGTTAATGGCCCTTTTTGGAAAAAGTACCCCTGATGGTTGATCTTTGTAGTGGTCCTCATATGGTTGGTGCCTTCATTGGAAAGACTGCCCCGATGGGTTGGCCCTATAGAGGTGTTCTTGAGGGTTGGTGTCATTTTTAGAAGGTGCACTGTCCTTGATGGTTTGATCCCAACTTCAGGAAGATGTCCTTAAGGGTTGATCCCTACTAAGGAACTACTCTGATCGGGAACTATGGCATCATAAGAAATGCAATGGAGTTGAACACTATGACCAGAGGTCTAGGTAGAGATCGAGTGTTGTCTCAAAGGCAGAGTGGATCATGAATAAATTAAAAGACTTTAGGACATAGGTTAGAGACTGATAATGTGTTTGAACGCACACTTGTTTGGTCAGGACCCGAGTTTGGGAGGAGCCTGTATCTCTGGTCTCTATGTAGGATGGGGTGCATAGGGATTTGGGGGTACGGAGGAATCCTTGACCCAGAGAATGACGAACCCTGCTTGGTGAGTGATCGATTTCTTTGGCTGAACTTGTACGCACTGTATTGTATTGGGATGGGGCGGTACAGTATGGTAGGGCTTGCGTCGGCCTTAGAACACGTCTGTGGATGCACTGTCGTGCTATGTTTAGCTAAAGGATCTGGTTAAACATGGTGGGACGTTGCAGTCATGGATATCGAGACACTTGCGCCATTGTTTAGGTGTAATGTAATTCTGGGCAGAAATCTGTGTGGAAGGGCGAGTGTGGGATGAGGCACACAGACCTGGAAGCATAAATAGAAGCTTCAAGATTACATTATGCTAGCGTGTATTGTTGGCTTGGTTGTTGGATGATCGTTTGTTATATATGTAGTTTGATTATTTAAGTATTATAACCCAAACTCTTGTACCCAGAAATAAACGAAATGTTGCCAACTTAGAAGTATAAACCTCTAGACAATTGAGACAAAACAAGAACTTAGAAACAATGCACCTAGAGTCACCCTAGCATGAAAAAAATATGCGAAAGGGTATGGTGGACGGTAAACGCAGCTACAACTGCTACTGGTTGGCACTGTGGATAGATAAGAGGCCGTTTTGATTCTAGTTTGGATTTCATTTATGGGTTTTTGGGGGGTACACGTGCGTTCAATTGCTAGTAGTGAGTTGATTTTTGGGGGTCCGGCTGACTGTGGAAGACAGATGAGGTAAGAATATTAAATTTTTCTTTATGAAGTTTTGAATTTACTTTGCAATGGTTGAAGTGGCTTGGAAGTCAAGATGTTGGAATGGTTTGTAGGGATTAACAAAAGAGTGAAATATTGATGGGCATTGGATTAAATTGATGGAAGAAAAATGAAAGCTCGAATATATGTTGGAATTTTAACAATAAGAAACTAGTGCAACCAACAAAGATAGAGCACTAGCCATTGTTAAATTTTTGTTCGCGGTGATATATGTAGTCTTGTTCGAGAACTTATAAAATGTGAAGAGCCAAAGGAATTATCATCAGTCAACCATTTGATATATTCGAAGAAAAGCCTCAGGTTAGGAGAACTCTTCCTTCTATCCGAGTTGAGCAGATGTTTGAATAGATATAAGCAAAACCTTTTGGAACATCTCAATTCCTTCTTTGTCTATTGTCAAAGAAGAAAACATCTCCTATATATGGTCTGTGGATGAAGAAAAGTCTAGCTGATTTTGGTATTGTGACAGTGCATTGTTCCAACAAGGGTTAATGATCAATACTTAAAAAATGTTCTCCTGAAGATCAATGCCGAACTTGGTGGCTTAAATTTTTTGTTGTCCATCGAATAATCTCCTTTTAATCCCCGGATCTCCAAGGCTCCAACTATCATTCTTGGAATGGATGTTTCACATGGTATTTCTGGTTAGGATGATCTACCCTCTATTATTGCAGTAGTCACTTCTAGATAATGACCATTGATCTCTCGGCATAGGGCATCTGGAAGAACACAATCGCCTAAGGCTGAAATGAGAGAATAATATAATTAGATAAGTACCTATTTGAGCCATTTGTGCCCAAAACCTTATTTCAAAAGCTATAGTGGTTCACCACGAAAACTACCAGACTAAGTGATGAATGAAGATGAAAATGTTGGAACAGCTCAAGTTTATCCCAAGCAAGAGCATACACCCCACTATTGGTAAGTTTCCACAATTCTTTTATGGAAACGTCATGGATGTCAAACATGATACTTGGGTTAGAATATCATAGTTCCAATATTAAATCAAGCCAGAGTGGGTTGTGAACTCGTAATACTTCTCAATACTAATTTGGAAAGAAGAATATATTCACAATCTTCTTAAAAAAATAAAAGAAACACACATTAAGGAACCACTCATTTGTTTGAAAGATTTGAAGGAAAATTTAATTGACTCTCAGTGATGCTTTCAAAGGAAAACAAGTGATATCATTTATCATTGTGAAACGATGAATCTGATGAATAGGATTTGGCTGAAAAGGAAAGTGTCTTATAAGTAAGATCAGAGTAGCATAGCGAAAGCATGATGGGTTGGTATAAGAAGTAGATCGATAGACAACAAGAGTTAACTTAAGTCAAATTTTGAGGACGAAATTTTAATTAAGGGGGTTAGATTGTAACACTCCAGAATTTTGCAAGCTCATCACGTTACGGGTTAATATAAAATAAGACACTATTTTGTAGAAATATGAAATTATAAAATAAGAAGAACAAAATAAAGTAAAAGAAATAATAGTTTTAAAATGTATATTTGAAGGCGATTGATTGAAATTTTAGACGAATTAAATGTTAGTGGTTTAGATTGTCTTATCTGATACACATTGATATTTTTGGTGAATGAGCTTTAACATCAAAATTTTCATGGTTAATGGAATTTTGTCGTGAATAAAATTTAACTGAAAACTAAAATGAATAAGATAAAACAAGACAAAAATTTTGGCTAAAATAAAATAATTCATACATATAAGGGAAGAATTAAATTTTTGGATATGGTTGACAAATTAGGTATATGCTAAAGTTTTTTTAAATAATAATAATAATAATTAATTAACCAATAAAAAATTATAAGAAAAGTAAAAAAATTTTGGGATTTTGGTCGGGAAAAAAAAAACAAACAAATTTTTGGAATTGTCACGAATAAAAGAAAGAAGAAGAAACAGGGGCGGTGTCTAGTTGGTTTATGAAGGAAGACGATGGCAGGAAAATTCTGGGCGTTGGTGGTATGTTGCAGTTGGACGTTAAATGGGGGAAGGAAGCCGGAAGAGAAGAGGATTAATGCTCCGACGGTGCCCTCTTATGCTTGACTTTTCTGCTTATTCCTGTTCTAAGACATTCTCACTCGTCTTCTACACATAATATGCTGCTAACGTCATCCCTCTAGGCCCAGTTACTCCCATAGCCTTCAGATGTTGATTCATTTTGATGGGCCACCTTTTTACTAAAAAGGGATCAGTCACACCTTAAAACGTACCTAGGTTTCAATTTCTGGAATTCATTCAACAATTCCCACTGTTCCTTGTTATAAATGACTGATCTACTCCATGGCATCGTACTTATAGGCCTATCTATCTGATGAGTTTGAAGTTGTAGCTGCATCTGAGGCTTTAGTTGCACTGGTGACTGTACTTATGTCTAAGTAGGCACCGACAACTGTGGTAATGCCAATGACTGTAGAGTCTACACTACTTGTTCCACAAGTCCTGGAGAAATCTCTAATCCCACTTTCTGAGAAATCTCTGTTATCAATTCCAGGATTACTAAAGTCTCTCAAGTCATTGCCATCCTTGACGTGCTCTCACCACCCAGTACAGGCTCATCTCTCACCTCTTGACATGAACAACAAGGTTAAGAATTTAACTCAGCGTTCCATAATCCATTCATGCTAAGTTGAAGGACAACGTTTATTTCTTAGGTATGCATATATGTTTTATATTACCTTCTGGTACCATACTTATCTTGTTGACCACTACTTCATATACGCCCATGCCCTTTCGCGTTTCTCGTGCTAGGGTGACTCTAGGTGCATAGTCTCTAAGTTCTCAATTTGTCTCAGTTGTCTAGGGGTTTATGCTTCTAAGTCGGCAACATTTCATCTGTTTCTGGGTATAGAAATTTGGGTTATAATACTTAAATAATCAAACTACATATATAACAAACAGTCATCCAACAACCACGCAAACAATACACGCTAGCATAATGTAAGCCAAAAGCTTCCATCTGTGCTTTTAGGTCCGTGTGCCCCATCCCACACTCGCCCTTCTACACAGACTTCCGCCTAGAATGAAATTGTACCCAAACAATGGCGCAAGTGTCTCAATATTCGCAGTTGCCACGTCCCACTGTGTTGATCAGGCACAATGTAACATGTGCATCCGCAGACTTATACTAAGGCTGACACAAGCCCCACCATACTGTATCGCCCCATCCCAGTACAATATAGTGCGTACAAGTTCAGCCAAAGAAATCAATCACTCACCAAACATGGTCCGTCATTCTCCGAATCCAATATTCATCCATACCCCCAAATCCATATGCACCCCATCCTACATAGAGACTAGAGATACAGACTCCTCCCAGACTCGGGTCTTGACCAAACAAGTGTGCGTTCAAACACATTATCAGTCTCTAACCTATGTCCTAAAGTCTTTAAATTTATTTACGATCCATTGTACTCTCGAGATAGCACTTGGTCTTTATCTAGACCTAGGGTCTTAGTACTTCACTTGACTAGTATATCCCTTAGCAGGATTGCCGAGTTACTTCTATGTTACGTCATCGCCTTGAGTCACACCTGCGATTGTAACTCAAGCGCGTTGGCATCACCCTAGTCTTTTCCTAGACTTTTAGCCACCAAATATTAATCTCTATCCAGTTTTATACAATTATTTGTCGTGATACCATCTATTTCGAGTACTGTCACCATGGGTCCATTTTGAATGATAATGAAACCTTCTAGGGACCTCTAATCAACATAAAGGTAATCCCTCGGGTACATACTTCCGCAGAAGAAGATCTAACCAGATCAACCCTTCAG
Source organism: Tinospora cordifolia (assembly GCA_030144865.1). Lineage (NCBI taxonomy): Eukaryota > Viridiplantae > Streptophyta > Magnoliopsida > Ranunculales > Menispermaceae > Tinospora > Tinospora cordifolia. The sequence goes on along the minus strand of JAJIYU010001137.1, from coordinate 5,532 downwards.
GGACCTTTACCCTGAAAGCAGGTCAACTATCAGTAATCATTACCTCTTCTTGGGTTGCATCAATAACATTACTCAATTATGTTGGCATCACCTACTTTCCTCTAGACTTCTACCCATGATACCCTTTTTCAAAATAATATTCAAGAAAATTCATTTTTTGATGAAAGCAAATCTAATAAAATTCATTTTCAGCGAAAATCAAGTTCAGTAAAATCTTCATTCCAGTGAAAATCATATTCGGTAAATTTAAATCTAGCCCAGTATCATAATACTGAGCTCTTATACCATATTTGTAACACCCCAATTTTCAACCGGACCTCCGTTCACGTGGTATCTCACGTGAGGATCGTCGGTCGATGAAAATCAAGATGTTGCTTGAAAATCTCGTTCTATCAAAATCTTTTTCTTCAAAATCAAGTTTATAACAATCTGTTCTCAAGTTAATCTCTGGATAATTTCTCATATAAAACAAAAGAATTAAAATAATTACTCGAGACATTCACCGGGTTCATTAATATGAGTCATCAATAATGCAGCGGAAAATACTTTACAACTACTCATTCATGATAGAATCGTTAAACAAGGAAAACCATTGAAAGAAAAAACGACCAAAGTTAAACCAATGTAAATACGTTAAAACAATCCAGTAAAATACATAAAACATGACCTTCAAGTCACCTATCCTGGATGACCTCCCCTTGGGGTGTCCAATCAAAGTGCAAGTCTTCTGACGTAGGTTATAGTATTCTAAGTCCATGTGTACCTGAAAGATAAAAATGGGAGTGAGCTCGAAAGCTCAGTGGATCGATCCTACACATTACATGCATTATACAGACCCAATCCAAAACATTACAAACACTTTCAAACAGTAGGCGTTCAAACATTCATTTGTTTTAATCGGAGTCTAAGACCGGAAGAGGGTTGAGATGCCTCTCGGTATTCCCCGTGATCCAATCAAATCTCAGAGGGTTCTAACAACCGTCTAAAATCAATCGACACTCCCATCACAGCCTAAGAGAGTGTACTTACAATGGCATCGTACCGTCTCCCAAAGACTTCGAGCTGTCATAGTCAGCTCTAGGTGGAAATACCTACGATCCGCCTTGTGGCTCGACAATCTCAAGCAATGACATATAGGAGATGCCACCTCGATCCGCTTCAGGCTCGTCAATCGTACCGGTACGTGGATTCTTAATAAACCATCGTCTTATTTTAGTTTTACAAAAATCTCAAACACATTAAGCATCATACAATACACCAGAGAATATAATCCAAACTATGCTTGCAAGTTGACGTGATAAGGTGCATAATAAACAATAAAATCTAGATGCATATGCTCCTAGTCATGGATGCGACATTTGAGTAAATCTAGATGCATGATCATGTCATAAACTAATTACGCATGGATTAAATAATTCATCATTCGTCACACACCATTCACATAAGCCAGACAATTTCAATAAATTTCTTAATAAAATTCTAATAGCCTAGAACTATTCACACAAATGCTTTGAATCTTAAATCCATATAATACAAATGAGCAAGGAAGTCACGCCCACCTGATTTTGCCGATCTTCAGGGCTCCTTGCTTTCCTTCGAGATCCTTGATACGCTAAAATATATAAATCTGAAATTTAACACTTAATAACATTACTCTTAAGCTTAAAAAATTTCTAAGATAATTATGGAGTTCAAACATTACTTCCAACTAATTTAGGGTTATTCTAAAATTCTAAAATTTTATATATTCTAATTTAATATAGTTTTCGAGTCTTCTAAATTTCCTTAATTTGAATTTTTCAACTTTAAAAATTTATTGCAAGCTTTTATCATATAATCAGAGTTCTAATAACTTAATCGTTGTAATTTAAATAGTTTATTAACATCATGATTAATTTAATTACGAACAAAATAAGATTTCTAGATGTTCCAAGTTTAGTTCAAAAGTTTAAGATTTTAGTATCTTCTTATAAAAGATTTTTAAACTCCTAAGGTTTATTTTTCATGTCCTTAACTAATTTAATTTATTAAATTGTAAACTTATCCTAATTTAAAAGATTAATTAATTTAATTTTTTATAAGTTCAATTAATCCCCATGTTCAATAATTTATAAATAATCTCATATAAAAATTTATTCAATTTAAATTGTTAGATAAATTCTCTAAACTAATTTTTACAATTAATTATTATATTTCTATTTGTCTCAAACTTCCAAATTTCAAATTTTATTTTTTTTGTTTTCCTACCTAAATTATTTAAGATAATTTCATATCATCTAAAATAAAAATCCAAAATTAAAATATTTTACCTTTCAAAACGTGCGAACTAAGGTAGCAACGAGACCTCTTTGTCGCACATGGCTCTTCGCATAGATCGCACTGTCACCATTTTCTTCGTCGCCTCTATCAGTTTAACACCACTAGAAATTTGACACACCAAAACAACCTATTTCAATTCTCAACATAACGAACCGGTTGTAGGAGATGTTTTGCTCTTCACTGCCACTACAAACACACTATGCCTACGGTAGCCATCATCTCATAAGCCACCATTTTATCTCCAATCGGTATACCAATCTGATACGCTGAATTCGACAACCCAAGTTGAACCGGGTTTATCAAGACCCGACCCATCAGCAGATGGGTCTGATGCTGATGTTAACAGCCCACACTAGGGACCACAGAGGCCCACTAGATACAAGACAAAACCTGAGTGGGTGAAGGACTTTTATGTAGATTTTTAGGGATTTGCTAGTATAATCAAGTAGAATTAGGGTTTCAATAATATATATATAGGTGCCCGGAATAGTAGAGGGGCGGAGAGAAAAAAGAAAGTTAGTTGTCTTTACTACTTTTTCACTTTTTTTGTTATCTTGTCTTTTAGGAGAAAAGGAAGACTAATGACAGTCTATTTTCGAATTTACTCGTGAATATTCAACTGGGTCTTATCAATTGGTGCTTTCATTCCTTTGAACCATGCCTCCAAAGAACAATCAGGCTCCTCCAGCCATCCCGTCAATTGAGGACGCCCTCTCTGCTATCACTGAAAGGCTTTCTTCAATAGAGACCAACAACACTCTGGTTGTTGCTGCTATCTCTTCTCTGCAATCCCAACTTAAGGTAAATATTTGCAACACTCAGGCTGCCATTACTGCTCTACAAGCTCACCATCTACCTAGCCCTCCTTCCCCTATCCCACGCCCTACGCCAATGCCATCCGTTTCTCACCACACTAACCCTCACTCTCATCCTCATCTTTACCAGCCATCATCGTCCACAAATCCCCCTGGCCCAACCAGCTCTTCACCTCTTCACCCTACCTACCTAGCTAACCATCCATACTCTCTCAAACCTCCAAAACTATCACTACCTTCCTTTGATGGTGCTAATCCTTTGGACTGGCTTTTCCAAGTTGAACAGTATTTTACATTCTATGGTGTTCCTGAGGACCAACGGCTTCCCATTGCCGCTTTCTTTATGCAAGGCGCCGCTCTAAGTTGGTTTAAATGGTTATTTTCTAATAACCTGCTATCCACTTGGCCTGCCTTTACAAGGGCCCTTGAAATGCGTTTTGGTCCATCATCTTACAAGAATCACCGGGTTGCCTTGTTCAAACTCAAACAATCTGGCTCTATTGACTCTTACCATTCTGAGTTTGAACGCCTTTCTAACCAGGTCGTTGGTATCCCTCCAGACCTTTTACTTGATATCTATCTTTCTGGATTGAAACATGAATATCAACGTGAGATGGCTATTCTTCATCCTTACTCTATCACCCAAGCTATAGGTCTTTCCAAGCTTCTGGAATCAAAATTCATTGACAACCATTTTAGACAACCTACTCCAAAATTTCCTTTTCCCACCCCAAATATTGCCACCTTTTCACAACTCCGTCACCTTGTTCATACCCACTCCATTGCTTCCTTTTACACAATCTCCTCTACACTGACCAATGACCATGGACCCCTAACCACTGACCCTACTCCTTTTTCTGCTTACCCCCCAGATTTGGAACATATCCTCACTACATTTTCACCCATTTTTTCCTTCCCCAAGTCTCTACCCCCGAAACGATCCACAGATCACCATATCCACCTCCTTCCGGATACTAAACCAATTAACGTCAAACCTTACCGCTACCCCCATAACCAGAAAGAGGCTATGTCGCAACTGATTACTGACATGCTAAAAGATGGACTCATTAAAACCAGCACTAGCCCCTTATCCTCCCCAATTCTTTTAGTAAAAAAAAGATGGCTCTTAGCGACTTTGTGTGGATTACAGGGCTTTGAATGCAGTTACAATCCCGGATAGATTCCCTATTCCTACAGTTGATGAGTTGTTGGATGAATTACACGGTGCTTCTATTTTTACCAAATTGGATTTACATTCAGGTTATTATCAGGTTCGTTTGGCTGAGGAGGACACCTTCAAATCCGCTTTCCGAACGGTAGATGGGCATTATGAGTTTCTCGTGATGCCTTTTGGCCTCTCTAATGCACCATCGACGTTCCAAGCCACAATGAATAACCTCTTTCGACCATTTTTATGAAAATTCGTTTTGGTATTCTTTGATGATATCCTCATTTACAATCCTGATAGGTCTACCCATTTACAACACTTACACTTGGTTTTGAAAACTCTGTTGGACAACCAATTTTATGTTAAATTTTCCAAGTGCTCTTTCGGGGTTCTTAGGATTGATTATTTGGGCCATATCATTTCTGCTCAAGGGGTGCACGTGGATTCGACTAAAATAGAAGCAATAAAAAATTGGCCGTTGCCTCACTCCCTCACTGCTCTCCGTGGATTTCTTGGTCTCACAGGCTACTACCATAAATTCGTCCGCCACTATGCTACAGTAGCTAGCCCGCTCACTGACCTCTTAAAGAAAAATTCTTTTACATGGTCGGCTGACGCTACATCCACCTTTACAAAGTTAAAACAAGCCATGATGAATCTTCCTACCCTGCACCTTCCCAATTTCTCCCTCCCTTTCGATGTCACCACCGATGCTTCTTCTGTTGCTGTGGGCGCTGTGCTTTCCCAGGACAACCATCCCTTGGCCTTCTTTAGCAAGAAATTATGCCCCCGCCTGCAGGCAGCGTCTGCTTATGCTTGGGAAATGTTCGCCATCACGGAAGCTGTAAAAAAATGGCGTCAGTACTTGCTCGGACGTAAGTTTCATATACATACTGATCAGAAAAGTCTACGCAACCTACTTACCCAAACCATTCAGACCCCTGAACAACAAAAATGGCTTACCAAATTGCTCGGATTTGATTATGAAATTTTCTATAAACCTGGAAAAGACAACATAGTGGCTGACTCCTTATCCTGTGTAATACCTCATAATTTAGAATGAATAAACAAGAATTTTTGTCAATTAATTTATCCAATAGTATATGTATAAAGAATTATGGACCATTATTGAATTAATGATACAGGTAAAGCAAATAATATACATAAATAATTTCTACATATCAGAAAATAAAAGTATGAAATATATACACATACATGTAGGAAAAAAAA